>JAWQEG010000454.1:0-25000 GCA_033782935.1 Petrolisthes cinctipes
CACACACACACACACATGGTTGTTTTCAATACACACACACACACAAATGGTTGTATTCAAAACTTACACACACACACATGGTTATATTCAAAATTCACACACACACACACACACACGGTTGTATTCAAAACTCTCACACACACAAACACACACATAGCTGTATTCAAAACACACACACACACATACACACACATAGCTGTATTCAAAACACACACACACTCACATAGCTGTATTCATTACCAACCCACCATTCACTCACTCATAGTTACTTCAGGGAAAATTATTCTCTTGTTGTTGAATTGGAAGGCTACTGATTCCTCCTAACTAAGGCCTATACCAGAAAACAAACACCCTAATTAGTACCTCAGTGCTTCTAATTAAATAGGGGGTCTGTGTCGTGGCATAATTTGGAGGAATAAAATCTATGACCTTTCAATTCAACAACAATACAATCTCCCTTTAATTAAACCTGATGGCAAAGTTAGATGTGCAGCTCAAGTTGTGTGTTATATACAACTTGGCCTTATGTCTTAAAGGTAAAGGTTGTGTTTTTTATCCAACACTTGATATATCCTACAATGAATAAATAAATACTTGTCTCCACCACCACTTCATTTTACACTCGTCAGTCCCTCATTGAAGACCAACAAATGTTTTCCCAGGCTTGTGTTATTCATTACCATACACACTAAGTGATTTACTGATCCTCTGTTAAAAGGATAATAATAATAATAATAATAATAATAATAATAATAATAATAATAATAATAATAATAATAATAAAAGGTTTATTGATACAGGCAGCCAATATACATTATATATATACATTATACATTACAATATACATTATAAAATGGTGATAGAAATAGGTGATACTTTATAGATACATATAAATGAATGGACAGAAATACACATATACATTCTCGCACATACGCACATAATATTCATTCACACAAGCCAACACACAGACGTACACAATTACAATCACGCATGTTCACTCACACATGGACATAATATTATAGTACATATATTTACATGTGTTTTTGGTTTATTAATTAAAGAGACTATTGTGGGGATGGGACTATTTTTATATCTGTGTGTGCTAGCTCTGATGGGTTTGAGTAGGTTGTAGTGACGGCTAGTAATCAATGTAATCATTATAATTATATTGGGGGACTATCGTATCACTTGCATGGCCAATAACTAGCCTATATATTCCCATAATTAATATACAGACACATATATTTCAATGCTATATTCTCTACCTACCTAGCGATAATGTAGCCCACCCACTCATTCTTAAGGTGGTAGCCTAATTCACTTTTGTTACTTTGGATTGCCTTGATTCCTCCAAAGTATGCCAGGAAACAGGACCAAATATGTGTATATAATAATGATAATATAAATGTAAGTGTATAATAATGATAATATAAATGTAAGTGTATAATAATGATAATATAAATGTAAGTGTATAATAATGATAATATAAATTGTTAGTGTTGGGTGGTAGTAGAATATGTTATGTTATGTTATGATTGTTATGTTATGGTTATGTTATGGTTATGAGTGGTAGTAGAGTATGTTATGCTATGATTGTTATGTTATGTTATGTTATGAGTGGTAGTAGAGTATGTTATGTTATGATTATGTTATGGTTATGTGAGTGGTAGTAGAGTATGTTATGTTATGTTATGGTTATGTGAGTGGTCGTAGAGTATGTTATGTTATGTTATGGTTATGTGAGTGGTAGTAGAGTATGTTATGTTATGCTATGTTATGGTTATGAGTGGTAGTAGAGTATGTTATGTTATGTTATGACTATGTTATGGTTATGAGTGGCAGTAGAGTATGTTATTTTATGTTATGTCATGTTATGATTATGAGTGGTAGTAGAGTATGTTATGTTATGGTTATGAGTGGTAGTAGAGTATGTTATGGTTATGAGTGGTAGTAGAGTATGTTATGGTTATGAGTGGTAGTAGAGTATGTTATGTTATGGTTATGAATGGTAGTAGAGTATGTTATGGTTATGAGTGGTAGTAGAGTATGTTATGGTTATGAGTGGTAGTAGAGTATGTTATGTTATGGTTATGAGTGGTAGTAGAGTATGTTATGTTATGGTTATGAGTGGTAGTAGAGTATGTTATGTTAGGTTATGGTTATGAGTGGTAGTAGAGTATGTTATGTTATGGTTGAGTGGTAGTAGAGTATGTTATGTTATGATTATGTTATGGTTATGAGTAGTAGTAGAGTATGTTATGTTATGGTTATGAGTAGTAGTAGAGTATGTTATGTTATGGTTATGAGTAGTAGTAGAGTATGTTATGTTATGGTTATGAGTGGTAGTAGAGTATGTTATGTTATGGTTATGAGTGGTAGTAGAGTATGTTATGTTATGGTTGTGAGTGGTAGTAGAGTATGTTATGTTATGCTATGTTATGGTTATGAGTGGTAGTAGAGTATGTTATGTTATGTTATGACTATGTTATGGTTATGAGTGATAGTAGAGTATGTTATTTTATGTTATGTTATGTTATGATTATGAGTGGTAGTAGAGTATGTTATGTTATGGTTATGAGTGGTAGTAGAGTATGTTATGTTATGGTTATGAGTGGTAGTAGAGTATGTTATGTTAGGTTAGGGTTATGAGTGGTAGTAGAGTATGTTATGTTATGGTTATGAGTGGTAGTAGAGTATGTTATGTTATGATTATGTTATGGTTATGAGTAGTAGTAGAGTATGTTATGTTATGATTATGTTATGGTTATGAGTGGTAGTAGAGTATGTTATGTTATGGTTATGAGTGGTAGTAGAGTATGTTATGTTATGGTTATGAGTGGTAGTAGAGTATGTTATGTTAGGTTATGGTTATGAGTGGTAGTAGAGTATGTTATGTTATGGTTATAAGTGGTAGTAGAGTATGTTATGTAATGATTATGTTATGGTTATGTGAGTGGTAGTAGAGTATGTTATGTTATGGTTATGAGTGGTAGTAGAGTATGTTATGGTTATGAGTGGTAGTAGAGTATGTTATGGTTATGAGTGGTAGTAGAGTATGTTATGGTTATGAGTGGTAGTAGAGTATGTTATGTAATGATTATGTTATGGTTATGTGAGTGGTAGTAGAGTATGTTATGTTATGGTTGTGAGTGGTAGTAGAGTATGTTATGTTATGCTATGTTATGGTTATGAGTGGTAGTAGAGTATGTTATGTTATGTTATGACTATGTTATGGTTATGAGTGATAGTAGAGTATGTTATTTTATGTTATGTTATGTTATGATTATGAGTGGTAGTAGAGTATGTTATGTTATGGTTATGAGTGGTAGTAGAGTATGTTATGTTATGGTTATGAGTGGTAGTAGAGTATGTTATGTTATGATTATGTTATGGTTATGAGTAGTAGTAGAGTATGTTATGTTATGATTATGTTATGGTTATGTGAGTGGTAGTAGAGTATGTTATGTTATGGTTGAGAGTGGTAGTAGAGTATGTTATGTTATGCTATGTTATGGTTATGAGTGGTAGTAGAGTATGTTATGTTATGTTATGACTATGTTATGGTTATGAGTGGTAGTAGAGTATGTTATGTTATGATTATGTTATGGTTATGTGAGTGGTAGTAGAGTATGTTATGTTATGTTATGGTTGTGAGTGGTAGTAGAGTATGTTATGTGAGTGGTAGTAGAGTATGTTATGTTATGGTTATATGAGTGGTAGTAGAGTATGTTATGTTATGCTATTGTAATGTGAGTGGTAGTAGAGTATGTTATGTTATGTGAGTGTAAGCACGTTCCAACAACAGGTGTGTGTGTGTATCAGTCTGTTTACTGGCACGCATCACTAATTGACTCAAGGTACAAAAAGAGAGAGAGAGAGAGAGAGAGAGAGAGAGAGAGAGAGGTTGGTTGGTAGGTAGGTAGGTAGGTAAGTAGAGAGAGAGGGTGGGTGGGTGGATGGGTAGGTAGGTAGGTAGGCAGACAAGGAGGCAAACAGACAGGAAGAGAGGCAGAGAGAGAGAGTTATTCAGGCAGGCATGCAGGCAGACAGACATACATACATACATACAGAGACAGACAGACAGACATACAGAGACAGACAGACAGACATACACACATACATACAAAGACAGACAGACATACACACATACATACAAAGACAGACAGACATACATACAAAGACAGACAGACATACACACATACATACAAAGACAGACAGACATACACACATACATATAGAGACAGACAGACAGACATACACACATACAGAGAGACAGACAGACATACATACAGAGAGAGAGGCAGACAGACATACATACAGAGAGAGAGGCAGACAGACATACATACACAGACAGATATACATACATACAGACAGACACATACATACAGTACATACACACACAAAGACAGACACACAGACAGGGGGGTCGTTTTAAAAGTCGTGTAATTCATGAGGGTCGTTTTATGTGGTGAAAATAGTGAAGGTCGTTTTAGGAAGTGGAATTTGCCTAATGGAGGGGGTCGTTTTTAAGTCGTGGAAATAGATGGGGTCGTTTTTAAGTCGTGAAATTAGATGGAGTCGTTTTTAGTAGTGTAGATTAAGAGGGGGTCGTTTTAGGTAGTGGAATGGAGTGGTCGTAATATGTCGTTGAATTAGATTGGGTATAGTTTAAAGTTGTGGAGTGGAGGGGTCGTTTAAAGTCGTGGAATGGAGGGGTCGTTTAAAGTCGTGGAATGGAGGGGTCGTTTTAAGTCGTGGAATGGAGGGGTCGTTTTAAGTCATGGAATTGAGGAGGTCGTCTTTAAATCGTGAAAATAGTGGGGGTCGTTTTAGGTAGTGGAATGGAGGGGTCGTTTTAGGTAGTGTAATTAGGAGGGTCGTTTTAGGTAGTGTAATTAGGAGGGTCGTTTTAGGTAGTGTAATTAGGGGGGTCGTTTTAGGTAGTGTAATTAGGAGGGTCGTTTTAGGTAGTGTAATTAGGAGGGTCGTTTTAGGTAGTGTAATTAGGAGGGTCGTTTTAGGTAGTGTAATTAGGAGGGTCGTTTTAGGTAGTGTAATTAGGAGGGTCGTTTTAGGTAGTGTAATTAGGGGGGTCGTTTTAGGTAGTGTAATTAGGAGGGTCGTTTTAGGTAGTGTAATTAGGAGGGTCGTTTTAGGTAGTGTAATTAGGAGGGTCGTTTTAGGTAGTGTAATTAGGAGGGTCGTTTTAGGTAGTGTAATTAGGAGGGTCGTTTTAGGTAGTGTAATTAGGGGGGTCGTTTTAGGTAGTGTAATTAGGGGGGTCGTTCTAGGTAGTGTAATTAGTTGGGTCGTTTTAAGTCGTATAATAGAGGAGGTCGTTAAAAGTTGTGTGTGTGGGGGGGGGGGGGATCGTTTTAAGATGTTAGTACTGTGTTGGTAAATCTGGAGCAACTGAATCTTCCAAACTATTCCAAGCAACAGAACACCATTATTTTTGTTCATCTGGTCCTGTTTCCTGGCATACTTTGGAGGAATCAAGGCACTCCAATGTAACAAAAGTGAATTACCACCTTAAGGGTGTGCGGGAATATGGGGAAAGGCTTGGGGGGGGGGTGCGGGAGTAGGGGGACAGGCTTGGGGGGGTTTTGGGGGGTGCGGGAGTAGGGGGACAGGCTTGGGGGGGTTTTGGGAGGTGCGGGAGTAGGGGGACAGGCTTGGGGGGGGGGTTAGGGGGGGTTAATGATTCCTCGTCTCATCCTACCCTACGTTACACACACACACACACACACACACACATCTCATCCTACCCTATGCTCAGTGAGAGGTTCCGTTTCAGGTGTGTGTGTTTTATAAGTCCACAACTGTACACATGGGTGCGAATTTACTATCTCGACTGTACACCGGAAGCCCCTATTAATAACAATTAGTGCTTCTTCTGTTTCCTCCAAAGTATGCCAGGAAACAGCCAGGACCCAAAATAACAAAGAAAAATAATGAAGGAATGTTGCTTGGAATAAGTATGGAAGAATTCACTTGCTCCAGATTTACCCGAAAGACACGTACAGTTGGCCACATGAATTCGCACACACACACACACACACACACGCTGTTGTTTTCGAGGGTTTACAGCATATGGAAAATGTCAGACTATGTAACTACAATACAACATTATTATTATTATTAGGTTTGTTGTTTTGTAATGTCAGACTATGTAGCTGTAATACAACATTAATATTATTAGGTTTGTTGTTTTGTAATGTCAGACTAAGTAACTCCAATACAACATTATTATTATTAGGTTTCTTGTTATGCTAATCATTGAGTCACTCGGTAGACCATTCATTGCAGTACTTCCACAATGATGACCCACCTTTCTTTCTATATAGCCTGTGTAAGAATTCATGTGGCCAACTGTACATACATACATTCCACAGCCCCCCTCCCCCCCCCCCTTAACTAACCCACACCTTGACGACGGCTGGTGGACACACACACACAACATACGTCACCTAACCTACTGTTTCTGCTGGTGTGTGTGTAGTTTGCTAAGCTATAAACTTGACCCACAAAGCCATTACTCGTGTATCTATTTAATTTACTGACGAGGAAGTTGAAATTCTGCACTTAAAATATTTCCAAGGTAATATTGGTGGTTGTGTATGGTATGTATTTACTGTACTAGATCTTCATAATCATTAGTATTATTGGTATTTATCTATTTATTTATCTATTTATCTATTAATTTATTGACGAGGAGTTGATTTTCTACATCAAATATTTCCAAGGTATTACAGGGCAACTCAGACCTTTTTAATTTACTTAACAACAAAGATTCAAAGATATGGGTGAAGGAGATGAGTCCAGAAGGAGAGGGGGAAGGTTGGGACATCCTAAGACCGTAAATTGTACAGTTTTACACATGTAGGCTATTTTAATCTATAACAGCACTCCAGTGTACATATCTTGACCCATATTATGTTCAGACGTTAACAGCAAAGATTCATATATGAGAGTGAAGGATTTCGAGCCTAAAAGGAAAGGATGGAAGGTCGAGATATCCAGAGAAGTTGCGTTGTAGGCTATCCCACTTGTATTATAATTTCCTCGTAACTCATATCATGTTCTCCAGTTAACAGCAAAGATAAAAAATACGAGTGTGAAGGATTTTGAGCCCAGAATGAAATTAAGGATGGAAAGTTGGGATATCCAGAGAAGTTGCGTTGTAGGCTATCCCACTTGTATTATAATTTCCTCGTAACTCTTATTATGTTCTCCAGCGAAGACAAAAAAATACGAGTGTGAAGGATTTGGAGCCCAGAAAGGAAAGGATGGAAAGTTGGGATATCCAGAGAGACGACCCAGAGACTACTAATTTCAGCAGACCTTGTGTGGAAACAGTAGTCAGTACCTCACCCTATACACCTCACCATACTACCCCAACCCACACCACACCACCCCAACCCCAACCCTCCCTACTCCACCCCAACCCACTCTACTCCAACCCACTCTACTCCAACCCACACCACCCCACCCCACACCATGCCACCCCAACCCTCACCACACCACCCCAACCCCAACCCTCCCTACTCCAGCACACACCACCCAACCCATCCCTACCCTACCCCAACCCTCTCTACTCCACCCCACACCATGCCACCCCACCCCTCCCTACCCAAACCGTCCCTACCCCACCCCACACCATGCCACCCCACCCCTCCACACCCCATTCCACACGTTTTGCAACATCTTCCCAAACCTGAACAGCACTCCACCACATGAACTCCACCTTTCCCTGAACTCCTACCCACCTCACCTTCCCTGATTTCCACTCTACCAGGCTTAAGCTACTGCAAACATCTTCCCAAACCTGAACTCCATCCACTCCACAAAGTCCACGTTAGCAATACACACACACACTCCACCTTAACTACACTTCACTTTATTCCACTTCACTTTATTCCACTCCACTGTACTCCCCTGGGGCTTAGACGTGGCAGAAGCGCCTGTGTCTGTGTGTGTGTGTGTGTGTGTGTGAGTGTGAGTGTGAGTGTGAGTGTGTGAGTGTGAGTGTGAGTGTGTGTGTGTGTGTGTTAGTCAACCTAACCTGTCTGTGTGTGTGTGATAATCAACTTTTGTGTGTGTGTGATAATCAACTTTTGTGTGTGTGTGTGTAATAATCAACCTGTCTGTGTATCCTATGTGTATGTGTGTGTGTGATAATAAACTTTTGAGTGTGTGAGTGTGTGTGTGTGTGTGTGTGTGTGTGTGTGTGTGTGTGTGTGTGTGTGTGTTGAGGGCCAGGGACGGTGGTAACAGCTGACTCACATATTTTACTTCCCGTCCTCACTGTCTTGTTCTCATTTCGTGTTCAATTGTTCTCCTTTACTTCTAGGGTTCAATAAATTTTCTCTTCTGTTCACTTGTTCTCCTTTCCTTCTCGTGTTCAACTGTTCTCTTCTGTTCACTTGTTCTCCTTTACTTCTAAGGTTCAATAAATGTTCTCTTTTGTTCACTTGTTCTTTACTTCTCGTGTTCAACTGTTCTCTTCTGTTCACTTGTTCTGTTCTCTCGTCATTACGAACACATGTACAGATCTTTAGTATGTTCTCTTGTTCTACTTAAGTTCTATGTCAACTTGTTCTACTTTACTTCTATGTTCACTTGTTCTTTTGTTCCATGTTCAAGTGTTCTATTATTATTACAAGCAGGGATATTAGTTCTATGTTAATTTGTTCTTTAGTTCTATATCCACTTGTTCTACTTTACTACTAAGTTCATTTGTTCTTTACTTCTATATCCACTTGTTCTCCTTTTGTTCCATGTTCAATCGATCTGTTATTACAATTAGGCTATTAGTTCTATGTTCATTTGTTCTTTACTTCTATATCCACTTGTTCTCCTTTTGTTCCATGTTCAATTGTTCTGTTATCATTACAAGGAGGCCTTTATATACGAGTTCTTATGTTCATTTGTTCTCTCTCCTTGATGGCAACAGAGGAAAAAAAAAAAAAAAAAAAGGTGACAGAGGTGGGACAGTAAACACAAAAGATATCAGAAAATTGGAGGAGTGAGTGAGTCGTTCAAACATTGCCACGAAACACTACCATCTATATTGAAAGAGCTTGTTTCATGGCATAGGCTAGTCAGGTGGAATCAGAAGCCACTAGGCTATATAAGTCTCATCATAGCCTACACGATCACAGGGTCCTTAGGCTAAGTGAGAAATACAGTGTTGGTTGGTTGGTTGGTTAATTTAAATCTGGAGCAATTGATTCCCACTGACTGACTGACTGACTCTCTCTCTCTCTCTCTCTCTCTCTCTCTCTCTCTCTCTCTCTCTCTCTGTGTGTGTTAAACCCATTATTTTTGTTCATCTGGTCCTGTTTTCTGGCATACTTTGGAGGAATCAAGGCGGTGTGTCTGTCTGTCTCTGTCTGTCTCGTGAACTAAAAGTGTATTATTGCCCAGATAATTATTAAAGCTTTAATTAATATGCTACTTACTGCTTGTGAATAAACCTAGCCTACGTAAAAAAAAACAAATATACACACACACTAAACTAGGGGTACAACACAACATAACAACACACACAGAGAGAGAGAGAGAGAGAGAGAGAGAGAGAGAGAGAGAGAGAGAGAGAGAGAGAGAGGAGTGAACTAGTAAGGCTTCCATAGTGATCCAGTGACCAAGGCCAATAATAAACCAACTCAATAACCCACCATATGGCAGTGTGTGTGTGTGTGATGGTGGGGTGGTACTGGTAGAGTGTGTGTGTGTGTGTGTGTGTGTGTGTGTGTGTGTGTGTGTGTGTGTGTGTGTAATTGATGGTGACATGGTACCGTGTGTCTGTATGTGTGTGATTGATGGTGGGGTGGTACTGGTAGAGAGAGAGAGAAACATTTGAACATTAATCTCCAATTTTCTTACTACATCACAGGGAACCTTTTAAGGGGAGGATATAATGGTTTTAGTTAGCATTTTTGGAGATAATAATGATTCGTCCAAACCATTCCATGCAACTGGTCAATGAGAATGAGAAAGAGTGAGAGTGAGTGAGAGTGAGTGAGGGTGAGGGAGAGCGTGAGAGAGAGAAAGAGAGAAAGAGAGAAAGAGAGAGAGAGGGAGAGAGAGTGCCTGCCGTTCACAGGAGTAGGCTACCAACCCTACATATGGGGGGAGGAGGGGTTCCATTACTTTTTTTTTTGCCTACAGTTCATACCAATATATCCATCAAACATTATAAGGCCTCTTTGACACTGGCAGTTGTCTCCACTCGTCGTTAAGACATTGTTTCATATGACGCCACCAGTTGCCATCACACAGAGCCGTTCAGTTGGCCACTCTCCATCACTTTTCACATTTGTAGTGTTAGGATATCCAAGCCTTTGTGACCAACAGATAATTATATTCGATGGAAGGATGGAACAGTATAGTGAACACTGTAGAGGATAGATTTGATTGATTGATATTAGGCGCCGCAACAGCAAGGTCATATAGCACCAGAAAAAGGTGATAAGAGAGGTGAGACAGCAAGCAGGAAGGAAATCACTGTAGAGGAGAAGGTGAATACAGAACAACTCATTCATCAAGTAGATATAAAGTCTGTATTAGTGAGGATGCACAACTTTATACATTCTACATGTTTATAATCTGATACACATACATTTTTCTCCGTTGTGTGCGCCTTTTCTACATTTTGACCAACGAGAGAATGAAAAGGGCCTCTTGGTTTGACGCCATTCTTTCGATTGACAAGTGACAACAATGACAAGGACTGGAGGAAGTCAGTGGTGGGTGGACACTAGTTGTCTGCAGTTACCTGGACCTTTCATATGAGGCAACCAGTGGCACCGGTTGTCTCGTGTGATAGATGCCTAATGGTAATGTGTAGGCTACCGTTATAACTCCTCCCTCTTACACGCTTCACTAATCCTATATTTATAAATAGGCTAGTTAGTGCATGTGTTGTAATGTATGTAGGCTATGTAGGTCTAAATGTTGTAATATAAAATAGTGGATGTGTTGTAATGTATGTATGTATATGTTGTAATAATAAAGAATAGTATATGTATGTGTTGTAATAATAAAGAATTGTATATGTATGTGTTGTAATAATAAAGAATAGTGTATGTATGTGTTGTAATAATAAATAATAGTGTAAGTGTTTGTCTGTATGTGTTGAAATAATAAATAATATCGTCAGTATATGTTGTACAAGGCCAGAGTGAGCATGGTATGAGGTAGGTACCGTAACGTCTAGCCTTCCAAAGAACACCAACAACCTGCTGGACCGGTTCCCTCACTGTCAGGGGGTAGGCCAAGGTGCAGTGAAGCTCATACACGTGGGAGGCGAGGGTGGAGGAGGGGAAGGGAGTAGTAATGGATTCCTACAAACTACACACCACACATCTTCACTACCCTAAACACAACTTCACTACCTACCACCATTACCCCACTTCACACATCTTCACTACCCACCACACATCTTCACTACCCTAACACAACTTCACTACCTACCACCATTACCCCACTTCACACATCTTCACTACCCACCACACATTACCATTATCCCCACTTCACACATCTTCACTACCCTAAACACAACTTCACTACCTACCACCATTACCCCACTTCACACATCTTCACTACCCTAAACACAACTTCACTACCTACCACCATTACCCCACTTCACACATCTTCACTACCCACCACACATTACCATTATCCCCACTTCACACATCTTCACTACCAACCACACATTACCATTATCCCTACTTCACACATCTTCACTACGATTCCAAGCGCACGTAGGAGGGGGTTGATTGATTGATTGATATTAGGCGCCGCAACAGCAAGGTCATATAGCGCCAGAAAATGGTGATAAGAGAGGTGAGACAGCAAGCAAACTAATCCAAGCAACAGAACACCATTATTTTTGCTCTTCTGGTCCTGTTTCCTGGCATACTTTGGAGGAATCAAGGCACTCCAATGTAACAAAAGTGAATTAATTATCCTACCCTCTTAAGGACCCTAGGATAATGTAAAAAAATTGGAGGCTTCTGATTCCTCCAGATCATGCCACGAAACAAACTCCTTCCATATATACTGTTGTTGTTGTTGTTGTTATAATAGATGGTCCCTGAGCCTACATCCCCTATCTTCACTACTCACCACACATCTTCACTACCCTAAACACATCTTCACTACCTACCACCATTACCCCACTTCACACATCTTCACTACCCACCACACATTACCATTATCCCCACTTCTTATCTTCACTACCCACCACACATCTTCACTACCTACCACCATTACCCCACTTCACACATCTTCACTACCCACCACACATTACCATTATCCCCACTTCACACATCTTCACTACCAACCACACATTACCATTATCCCTACTTCACACATCTTCACTACCCACCACACATTACCATTATCCCTACTTCACACATCTTCACTACCAACCACCATTACCCCCACTTCAAACATCTTCACTACCCACCACATATTACCATTACCCCCACTTCACACATCTTCACTACCCACCACCATTACCCCCACTTCAAACATCTTCACTACCCACCACATATTACCATTACCCCCACTTCACACATCTTCACTACCCACCACAACCATTACCCCCACTTTACACATCTTCACTACCCACCACCATTACCCCACTTCACACATCTTCACTACCCACCACCAACATTACCCCCACTTCACACATCTTCACTACCCACCACCGTTACCCCACTTCACACATCTTCACTACCCACCATCACCATTACCCCACTTCACACATCTTCACTACCCACCACACATCACCCACTTCACACATCTTCACTACCCACCACCACCATTACCCCTACTTCACACATCTTCACTACCCACCACACATCACGGTAACTGGCTTGATGAAGCCTATGTCCAGTGTCGAAAGATTTAAAAAAAAAAAAAAAAAAAAAAAAAAAATCTTCACTACCCGCCACAATGAAAATCTTCTCTACACACCACACATTTCAATGCAATAAAATATGGTAATTGGGAAACCTTTCCAGATTGACTATAAAATGACGGTTGTGAAAATTAATAAATTTGTCGATAGAAATAGTCCTTCTTTGACTGGACTTCTAAACAACATCCTTCACTCTATCAGATAAGAACCACCAGTACCGGTACTATACTAATCCATATGAACCGTAGACTCACAAACCGTGATGAGGTTATACTACACGTCTTTGGATTTCACAGGAATATCAGGGCCAATCCCATGAAAGATTGTTACCTCAAGATCATGACCCTGCTATCGTCAACATCACTGTTTGGTTTGTTTCGCCTGGAGAGGTACAGAACCGTGGCCACACTCACAATCCCATGGGTAGATCACAGTGTAGGCAAGTGGGTAAGCAGCACTCCTGGAATTGCTTTGGTGACCACGACGTTTACCTTTGTCAATTCCCAAAAGGTGACTGTACAGGGACCTTCTACACCAAAAGGAAAGGTAAACACTTTCCTCGTGTTCAACAGACACAAAATTAGGCAGAACGCACAACTGTTAAAGGCTGGCCATACTCAGGTGCGTTTTGTTTGCACAGAAGATGGAGGATTCAATATGAAGTCTGGTGAATTGGTGGTGGATGTCACAAAACAGCAGACAGAAGAAAAACAACAACATAGAGGAGGATTGATATATAAAATAGAGCACAACCCCGTCAACTAAGCAACACTGATATGACCTTACTACTTCCACTAATGGTCCAACACACTACTACTACTACTTCCACTGGCGGTCCAACACACTACTACTACTACTACGACACAACTCCATTCTCCTATTCATCAGGTCAAAGGATTCTTTCTTACACACCTCTCTTCCAATTAACCACACACACATCCAACCATCTATATAGGATATATACTTTTGGAATATCTATACCAACCTAATGTGTGTGATGCCAAAATACCCTTGGTGTTGATGGCTCTATAGTGTCACTCTGGGGTTATCATACCATCTTTTATATATAGAAAAAAAAATCACCATCAATTACATATAGGCCTATACATAAATACATACAGATCAATAATGTGTTATGATTTGTCTCTTTTCTCAGATAAAAATAACAGTATTGAAATGAATGAGTGTATTAGAGGATATAGACTATAGGTGTTATAATACCATCCAACATACTACACCTAATATTACCATTACATAATGACATACATACAGATCAATAATGTGTTATGACTGTCTCTTTTCTCAGATAAAAATAACAGTATTGAAATAAATGAGTGTTTTAGAGGATATAGGTGTTTTAATACCATCCAACATTCTACACCTAATATTACACCTTTAAAGACCCAGATGTCAAACAGTAACCTAACATAATAAAATACACAGATGTCATACAGTAACCAAACACATTAGCCTAAGAATTGCAGAGGCTACCTAAGCAGAATAAACTAACATAATAAAAGACACTGATGTTAAACAGAGTAAAGTGACACTAGAGACACATACAGGTTGTAAGGCTATAGCTGATGTCACAACTACATAGGATGAATAGACTAATTGGGTTATAACGAGTACAAGATGTTCTATGACCATTTGTGTTCTTTTCCATAGTTGCTGAGTTAATGACACTGGAAGATGACCCACAGATAAGGATCCTGCTGTTCTCCACACTGTTCCGAGGTCGATGTTGCACGGTGTTGAGATATGTATGCAAGAAGGTGGAGGCCATTTCGAATACCTACTTAACTAACTCATGAATAAAACTGCAATGCCCATAAGTTTGTGTTGCAATAAAGCTTGGTGTATGATACGTGTCCGTTTTACTCGACCTGTTTTACATGAGATTCCACATTCCAGTGTCAATAACTCAGTACCTATAGAAAATAACACAAATGGTCATAGAACATCTCGTACGGTACTCGTAATAATCCAATAATGGAGTTATGAAATCAGCTAGCGTTACACCCTGTATATTAAATAAAGTAACCTAACATTACTGTAGAGACACAGATATTAAACAGGGTAATCTAACAGAATAATAGACACAGATGCTAAAGTAACCTAACATAAGACACAGATGTTACACAGAATAAACTAACTAACATAATATCAGACGCAGATGTTAAACAGGGTAATCTAACATAATAATAGACATATGCAGATGCTAAAGTAACCTAACATACAGTAAGAGAGACAGATGTTACACAGAATACACTAACTAACTAATATAATACCAGACGCAGATGTTAAATAGAGTAGCCTACCGGTAACCTAACATAATAAAAGACACAGATTAATTTTCAGAGTAGCCTAGGCCTAACGTAAACAAATATGAGGCACAGATACTTAACAATAATAAGAGAGACAGATGCAAAATACAAAACTAAAATTAATAATGAGACAAAAATGCTTAACAGAGTATATATAGAGTAACCTATCCTAACCTAAACAGAGTATATAATTATTATTATAGTCTAACCTAACCTAACCTAATAAGAGAGCGACGTCAATGTAGCGGACCATAGAGTGACTGAATGAGTGACCTGTTCCTTGCATGGGTGAGTTGACAGGGTTTGGCAGAGCTGCTCCCTATAGCCTAGACTACCTCACTCCAACCAGCACACAGACCACTTTTTATACCAACACAACACATCCTGCGGAGTGTGACGGTCCCTCCCCTGTGTGTGTGTGTGTGTGTGTGTGTGTGTGTGTGTAAGGAAACGTCTATATAGAGTGTGTGTGTGTGTGTGTGTGTGTAAGGAAGGAAACGTCTATATAGAGCGTGTGTGTGTAAGGAAGGAAACGTCTATATAGAGAGTGTGTGTGTGTGTGTGTGTGTGTGTGTGTAAGGAAGGAAACGTCTATATAGTGTGTGTGTGTGTAAGGAAGGAAACGTCTTAATATATATATAGAGAGAGAGAGTGTGTGTGTGTGTGTGTAAGGAAGGAAACGTCTATATATATAGTGTGTGTGTGTAAGGAAGGAAACGTCTATATAAGTGTGTGTGTGTGTAAGGAAGGAAACGTCTATATAGAGTGTGTGTGTGTAAGGAAGGAAACGTCTTAATATATATATATAGAGAGAGAGTGTGTGTGTGTGTGTGTAAGGAAGGAAACGTCTATATATAGTGTGTGTGTGTGTAAGGAAGGAAACGTCTATATAAGTGTGTGTGTGTGTAAGGAAGGAAACGTCTATATAGAGTGTGTGTGTGTAAGGAAGGAAACGTCTATATATATATATAGTGTGTGTGTGTGTGTGTGTGTGTGTGTAAAGAAGGAAAAGTCTATACAAGGAGTCTATCTGTTCATTTCTTTCTGTTGTTTCTCACTCGTCGAGGCTAACCAGGTAAAATAATAAACTGGTTCAAGTCTCAGGAGAGTACGGTATTATTAAATTATTATTATTATACTATTCACATTGCAAAATAATAGGAACTGAGCGATGAAGAGAAATTTTCCTCAAAGTAGTAGTTTAAGGGGATGGTTTAGTTCTGACTTTCTTGTAGATAATGATTCCTCCAAACGAATTCAAGCAACAGGCCACCATTTTTGTTTTGTTAATCTGGTCCTGTTTCCTGGCATACTTTGGAGGAATCAAGGCACTCCAATGTACCAAAAGTATACTCACAGCTTAAGGACCCACGTGATGTAGTCAGAAAATTGGAGGTTAGCGAGTCCTTCAAACATTGCCATGAAACACCACCAAGATTTGAAGGACTCATTTTCAGTGTCTCCAATTTTTTAACTACATCACAGGGTGCCTAAAAGTACGGTAGGCTAGTTGAGTTGGTTTGGTTCGGATGGTTACAAATCACTATAAAACAAACCACTGTGAAATCGGACCTTAGTGACAAATTCTTCTCGGCCTCGGGGCTCGTTGACCTTTGATGCTATCTGAGTCAACAAATAAAAACCAATCAGCCTTTAGGCCTACTAGGCTACTGTGCTTCCAACACCAATTAGGCCTGTGAATAGCCGAGGTATATATTGTGCATAGATTCTATGTGAATAGCCGAGGTATATACTGTGCATAAATTCTATGTTTTTATATACTGTAGAGCAGACTGCACTCTCACGTGACCCACTTCACCTCCTATGTTGTATATATATATATATATATATATATATATATATATATATATATATATATATATATATATATATATATATATATATATATATATATATATATATATATGATGTTATGTATCAATAATTTGTACATATGAATCCGAGACATTAACACTTAGGCCTACTTTGGCTACTGTACAATACCGTATAGGCTAGCATAGCCAAGTTCAGCGTATATTAACCTTTTACCACCTCTGAATACTTATTAGTGCTGGTGACTGTACAGTGCCTGGTTATACAGTAATATTTATCTACTTGTTCTAACCATACTGGCTTTAACACTAGAGTACAGTACAGTACCATCATATAGTTAAAGTATACCATTGATTGATTGATTGATATTAGGCGCCGCAACAGCGAGGTCATGTAGCGCCAGAAAAAGGTGATAGAGATGTGAGACAACAAGCAGGAAGGAAATAGAAAGAAAAGAGGGACAGTTGAATTAAGTATACCAGGTTATATAACTCATCTTTTACATATATATTACCTTAGACAAAAATAACTGTAGTGCTGTTAATTAATAGACTATATAGGTAGGGTAGTGTATGTGTGATGTATTGTTACCATGTACAGTTGCCGACGAATGAATCGAGGACAAGTTGCTTAGAAATGTGGGGGTAGTATGCCTTTCGCACTTGGCAACACTGTCGTTCATATTATGAATCTTTAACACGGGTTTATTCGTCTGGCGGATCAAAACGAATTTGGAGATTTGTCGAGATGAAAACAATGGCAATGTCACTTTATCTGCAATGTCATAAACCACATTTGTTTCACGGGTTCGTGAACAAATCAAATCCCATTAAATTCCATTTGATCGCAAGTTTTCCATCTAAGCTCCTTTTCCTGGCTCAATGACCCGCTTCTCTAACATATTTTCTCATCTTGGTGCTACATAATCATGTTTTGGTGCTAGTTTCACCTTATATTAGTTAAATAACAATGGGCAACACAATTTCACCTCTGAATGGCACGTTTCACAATGCAAACACAAATATGATCAAAATATATCTGGTGTATTTGTGGTCTTACGTTTCTCTCTCCGCAGTATATCATATCATGACATGACATTCACGTTAAATTACTTAATAACATACCAAGATGCAAATATAATATGGCAACACAACACCAATAAGTCTTTGAGCACTCTTGTTCCAACAATATCCCCAGACCTGTTTCCATCTAACCAGACGAGTAAACCCCATGATATAGATCTATAGATGAACAACAGTGTTACCAAGTGCGAAAGGTATACTACAACCATGTTTCTGAGCTGCCTGCCCTCGATCCATTCGTCGGCAACTGTACATGAAGGCTATCCTCAATGACTAGACATTCTTACCAAATACCATACACAGGCCTACACAAATATACACACTTTACAAATCAAACAGTACGGTACGGTATGCTTCTCCACACACCAGCCATAGGCTAAACACACTCAACCTGCCCTTACAGACAACATTAGTATGGATTTCACAGCTGTACACACACATATATTTTCTGATTTACTACACACACATATTTTCTGATTTACTACACACACACACAAACACACACACACATTTTCTGATTTACTACACACACACACACACACACACACACACATATTTTCTGATTTACTACACACACAATTTTCTGATTTACTACACACACACACACACACACATTTCCTGATTTACTACACACACACACACACACATATTTTCTGATTTACTACACACACACACACACACACCTGTATCTTCTAATTTAATACAATCAACAAGGACTACTTAACTCTTCATAACAATAACAATGTCATATGAAAAGTAGACAACGTGAAAACATTAGTTAATTAGGCCCTAGCCAGCAATATGTTTGTGTCGTCCATAATATGTGTATTGAAATGTATGTCCACAACTGTACCTAAACTGCCCAAGCGTCTTATAATGAAGAATCCAGTGGTAGGCTAATAATTAATATGAGGTTCGGATAATAGTGAACGATTACTGCAATGACAACATAAACACCAACAACAAAACCTACAACAACATAAACATCAACAACAACATAAACACAACACAACAGAACCTACAACAATATAAACCTCAACAACAGAACCTACATCAACATAAACAATGAAGAGTAACAATGAACAAAGTACACATTAGGAACGGAACCCATGTTAGGTATTGACAGGCTTCCTTCCTTCATTTTAGTCTGTGTCTTGTCTCACCCACTACTCCTCTCCCTTCTCCACTCCTCCCTCCTCCACCTGTCTGTCTCACCAACCAGTCCTCCCTCCTCCACCTTCCTGTCTCACCCCCCCCCCCAACCACTCCTCCCTCTCCACCTGTCTGTCTCACCACCTTCCTCCCTCACCCACCAGACCTCCCTTCCTCCACCTGTCTGTCTCACCACCTTCCTCCCTCACCCACCAGTCTTCCCTTCCTCCACCTGTCTCACCACTACTCCTCCCTCACCCACCTTCCTGTCTCACCAACCAGCCCTCCCATCTTCACCACTCCTCCCTCTCTCACCCACTACCACTCTTCACTCTCTCCTCCACCTTCCTCCCTCACCCACCACCACTCCTCCCTCTCCACCTTCCTGTCTTACTCCCACCACTCATCACTCTCTCATCTATCATCCTCCCTCATCCACCACTCACAGATGAAAAGCGTCTTAGAATGGTCCAAAATAGTGGGTAATGATACTAAAATATACAATATAGTGAACGCACTACTTCTGTACCTTTACCCATATAAGAAACAAACAAACAGCTTTCTAATGTACCAAAAATATATTCTATAAACATGTGTGAAGCCTGGACTGAGCTTCACCTCTGACTGTTTTGGTACCGGTATTTTCAAGTTTGAAATCCATTGTGGTATTTGCCGGGTTACATTAATAACAATAATGTATCGATAATTTAAAGCTATTCACATATTACTTTACAAGATTATGTACTATTAGACACAAGAATTGGTACACACACACACGCTGTTGTTTTCAAGGGTTTACAACATAGGCTATAGATAATGTCAGACTATGAAGGTAACTGCAATACAACATTATTATTATTAGGTTTGTTGTTTTGTAATGTCAGACTATGTAACAGTAATACAACATTATTATTATTAGGTTTGTTGTTTTGTAATCACTAAGTCACTTGGTAGACCATTCATTGCAGTACTTCCACAATAATGACCTACCTCTCTTTACTATACCCTGTGTAAGAATTCATGTGGACAACTCTACATAGGCTACACGGTGCCTGTCATAATAGGCTACTAGCCTATACGTTCACAACTTTCAATAGCTGTGTTGATCCATACACTATAATCACCTTGTTGTATCTCTGAACCAGTGGCTGTGTTAACTGTTAATATTAGACTATGTTAATGTGAAGGAAGGTGTTAGGTTAGGGTATGTACTATGTGGTGTGTAGAGGGCTGGAGACTAGGCAGGGTGTACGCCGGAAGGGTCAGGTATGTGGGCTGGTGTGAATAAGGGGTTTGGGTACTGGTATGCATTTGTAGTGTGAGGGATGGGGTTAGGGTATGCAGTATAGCCTATAGATGGCTGTTGAGTTGGTAGGGGTTAGGGTATGCAGTGTGAACAGAGATAGTTGGCAGGGTGTAGGCAGGAAGGGTTTGGGTATGCAGTGTGAGCAGAGAGTTTGCAGGGTGTCGGCAGGAAGGGTTAGGGTATGCAGTGTGAGCAGAGAGAGTTTGCAGGGTGTAGGCAGGAAGGAACTGGTGGTATGTAGTGTGGTGTGAAGTGTAGTGTGAAGGAACAGGTGTGATGTGTAATGTGAAGGACTTTGTGTAGTGTGAAGGGCAGGAGTTTACATGGTGTACAGACAGGAAGAAACTGGTGTTGTGTGTATTGCTAACATGGAGTAGACAGAAAGAAACTGGTGGTGTGTAAGAAGAAACTGGTGGTGTTGTGTGTAAGTAGAAAGTGGTGTCGTGTCTATTGTTAACATGGTGTAGACAGGAAGAAACTGGGTGTGTTGTGTCACTTGTGTAAGAAGAAACTGATGGTGTGTTGTGTGTAAAAAGAAACTGGTGTCGTGTGTATTGTTAACATGGTGTAGACAGGAAGGAACTGGTGTTGTGTTGTGTGTAAGAAGAAACTGGTGGTGTGTTGTGTGTAAGAATAAGACTGTCAGTGTATGTGTAGTGTAGTGTAGCCAGACAGTTATTATGAACAGTTCAGAACACAGGAATGCAACAACAACAACACCACCACTTCCACTTCAACACATCCTGTGCAAATCGGGAATCATAGAAGCAATCCGGTGTTTGTACAAGACTAAATTTACCGTGTTATTAACTTTCATTACGATGTTATTAACTATCATTACGTTAGGATGTTATTAACTCATTACGTTACGATGTTAACTATCATTACGTTACGATGTTATTAACTATCATTATGTTACGATGTTATTAACTATCTGGGATGCCGAGAATATTAAAAATGAAGGTGTGGAAGGAAGAGAAGGTTTTAAGTGATGATGGGAGGTGTGTGTGTGTGTGTGTGTTGTGGCCGCCTCCCTCACCATCACACACACACATACATACATACACACACACATCAGGTGCATGCCGCCTTACCTCTATACTATAGTACCTTACACACTTATACCTCACTAGTGATGATGGGAGGTGTGTGTGTGTGTGACCGCCTACCTCACCTACACACACACACACACCAACTACCTCACCACACACACACACACACACACCGCCTCCCCCAAACATAAGGTGCACACCGTCTTTACCTCTATACTAACACTTTACACACTTACCTCACTAGTCTGTGTATCCAAGAGGTACTGAGGTGTAACAATACATAATATCCCGAGGTTACAACATCACTGTGGTACCGGCACTAAGGAGGGTTCTTATTAATATTTACACAGCTTCACCCTCACACCAACTCTCACACTCTCACACTGACGGTCGGCGGTGTCAGTGACCACCGCCGCCCCTCAGTGTTGCCAAGTCTCATCCAACAAATTTCCCCAACTTCAACATTAGAATTTCCCTTTTTACCTCAAAAAATTTCCTGTTTATTTTTTTTAGATAATGACATATTTACCTTTGTTTTATATATACCAGTGGCCTTCATCTCTACACTGGATAATTATAATCCTTTGTTAATAGGGAAATATTACAGAGGAAGATGTAACCCGTGCCCCTCACTCCGTGGATATTACACCTACTCACACACACACACACACACACACCCAAGCAGAACTCGAACAGAAAATACAGAAAATCACAGAAAATACAGCCGGGCATTCTAACACTGCACTATAAATAAAATAGCCATAGTATAGGTTATCAATTACAATAGGCTACCATCTTCATAAAATTTCGTCTGGTAGAAATTTTCCCATTTACATTTGAACAATCTTTATATAATTATTTTCCCATTGATACCTCTAATTCTCCATGTCTAGGAAAAATGTCCCATACTTGGCAACACTGCAGAGCCGACCATGTGACGTCACCGATCACCACGCCACCTCTACCTCAACAACTCAACTAACGGGTTTTCACTTTTCCCTCGGCACCTCGAAAAAATAATGTAATGTTGGTGGTGGTGATGGTGTTGGTGTTGGTGTTCTGATTAGTTATTCTGATTAGTTATTATTAGTTATTCTGATTAGTTATTATTAGTTATTCTGATTAGTTATTATTAGTTATTATTAGTTATTCCTAATTATTATTAGTTATTCCTAATTATTATTAGTTATTCCTAATTATTATTAGTTATTCCTAATTATTATTAGTTATTATTAGTTATTATTATTATTAGTTATTCTGATTAGTTATTATTAGTTATTATTAGTTCTGATTAGTTATTCTGATTAGTTCTGATTAGTTATTATTAGTTATTCTGATTAGTTATTATTAGTTATTCTGAATAGTTATTATTAGTTATTCAAGGAAATTATTCTTCGTAGCTCAGTTCCTATTATTTTGCATTACAAATTGAGTGATGAACAACTTTTTACCTCACAGAACCACCCAAATAAAAACAAATTACTGAGTGCCAATCCAAGACACTTTTTAATTTTTGTTTTGTTTTTTAGGGACCCTGTGATGTAGTCAGAAAGTTGGGAGTTATAGGAGTCCTTCAAATATTGCCATGAAACACACACACACACACACCTATAGGGAAGGAGCTTGTTTGGTGGAGTGGTCAGGAGGAATCAGAAGCCTCCAGTTTACATACACTATCACAGGGTCCTTAAAAACAACTGGTGCAAAAGACGGGGTTTGTTATATGTTTGGTATATGTTAATTTATGTTTATGTTTTATGTGCCGTATTCAAGAACATTCATGGTGTATACGATGGTGTGGTACTGGTACGATGGCTCTGTTGTTTTTCTATGGAGCCATCGTACCGGTACCACGCCATCGTATACACCATGAATGTTCTTGAATATGGACTTATATGCTGATAATTACCCCATATAAAAATTTAGCTTATAGGAATATTTCTCTACGAGGATTTATCATGTCTATGGGCCTTATGCAAGAACATCCATGGTGTATACGATGGTGTGGTACCGGTACGATGGCTCTGTTGTTTGTCTGTGGAGCCATCGTCCCGGTACCACGCCATCGTATACACCACGGATGTTCTTGAATAGGCCCTATGTTTGTTCAGACTATATAGTGTACTCGACAACACTGGGACACTTTTGGTACATTGGAGCGCCTTGATTCCTCCAAAGTATGTCAGGAAACAACACCAGGGTAACAAAAATAATGGGGACCTGTTGCCTGGAATAGTTTGGAGGAATTAGTTACTCCATATTTACCAACACCGTATTTCCCCCTAAAGAGATCTCAATGCCAAACAAGGAAGGAATCCAAACTATATAAACGATAAACAATAATTTTTTTTTTTTTAGGCTGGCGAAATATACAGTATATATATATTTTAGGCTGGCAAAAAATCCCCCGCTTCCCGTTTCAGTAATATGAGTTTAGAGTGTGAGTGAGGTTTGAGGCCCAGGAGGCAGGACTTACATAATCCATCACTGATCGGATATATTGTTTGTACACTGTGGTTGTGGTTTCTCTGTTGTGTCCAAATGTTGTGTTGGCAAGTGATCTGAGGGCTTTAAGGGGGTAATTCTTTTTTGGTACATTGGAGTGCCTTGATTCCTCCAAAGTATGCCAGGAAACAGGACCAGATTATCAAAAATAAAGGTGTTCTGTTGCTTGGAATAGTTTGGAGGATTCAGTTGCTCCAGATTTACCAACACAAAATTTACCCCTTCAGCTACTTCGTCAAGGAAAAGGCTCTTCATCTTTCAATTCATATTACAAAACAAAACAAAAGGAATTGAGCAACAAGGAGACATTCTCCTTGAAATAATAGTTTAATAATACACTGTACCTTCCTCAGCATCAATATTATACATCTTATAATACTGTAGTTGTATAATAGACATGTATTTATACTTGGTTCACCTTTGTAACTTTGTATGTGAATAAGTTAGGAAAGAGTTAGGCTTGGATACAGTCTTATGTAGATAATACATGTTGGTACAGTAATGCCTTGTTTTGTACTGTTGTTGTTGTTGTTGTTGTTTGTAATGAATGTGTGTACAGTAAACTCTCTTTATAAATTACACACACATAAACCCAGTTGTTGATAATACGGGTTTACTATACATTGACTCATAGAAAAAAATCTAATACTGTATACTGTACTACCCCATTAATGAGGTGTTGCCCGGGTGTCCCAAGTCATTCACAGGGACTCACACCCTGTACACCCTGCATGGACCTCCAACCTCACTGACACACACCTCAACACCCTTCACACCATATAGAACAGAGCCCTAAAGATAATCACAGGTTG
>JAWQEG010000454.1:30000-35000 GCA_033782935.1 Petrolisthes cinctipes
CAGAGGAAAAAAGGCCGGACTAGGAAATTTTTGTACAGGAAAGGAGGAAACAATCACTTTAACTCTAACAGGCTTGGCAGAACTTTGTCTAACTGTGTCTTGAACTGCTCTATCGAGGAACTATCAACTACCTCTGCTGGTAGCTGATTCCAGAAATTGCAGATTTTATATGTGAAGAAATTACCTAACGTATTATGGCGGAAGCATTTCAAGTCTAGTTTCCATCCATGGTTTCTAGTTGCATTAGTGTTTAAGCTAAACAGGCACTGATAATCAATGCTTTCATATCCACGAAGGATTTTGAAAACTTCAATTAGTTGACCTCTCAAGCGTCTCGTCTCTAATGAGAAGAGACCTAGTGCCTGCAGCCTTCTCTGGTAGCCCATGTGCTTAATTGATGGGATCAGTTTGGTGGCCCTAGCCTGGACCCTCTCAAGCCTCGCAATGTCTTTCTTGAGAGTCGGCGACCAGAACTGCACAGCATATTCCAAATGTGGCCGAACCAAAGAATTGTACAGAGTGAGGACTATCTCTTTGTTTCTAAATCTAAATTGCTTCTTTATGTAACCAAGAAGCCTCTGGGCTTTCTTCTCTACTTCGAAGCACTGCTTGGAGAATTTGAGGTCACTGCTGATCAGTACACCTAAGTCTTTCTCCAAGTCAGTAATACTAATTTCACTTCCCAACAAAGAGTAACTGGCTCTCTGATTGGCTGGACCTATGTGCATCACTTTACACTTGTCCAAATTGAATGGCATCTGCCATCGTTCAGACCACTCTCCTACTTTCTCTAGGTCTTTATGTAGTTGTTCTACCTTTTCAATTGAAGAAGCATTACACCCTAACTTGGTGTCATCAGCAAATTTTGCAATTCGACTGACAATGCCCACATCTATATCATTAATGTAGATTATAAAGAGTAGTGGACCTAGAACTGAACCTTGAGGAACCCCACTTGTGACTGATGCCCAACTTGAGGCTTCCCCATTGATTACTACTCTTTGGCGCCGATCAGTCAGCCAATTCTCAATCCATTTAGCAAGCATGCCCCTTATTCCCAGTGCACGGGTTTTTGCCATCAACCTCTGATGAGGTACTTTATCAAAGGCTTTCTGAAAGTCCAGATAAAGGATGTCTATTGCCCGGCACTGGTCATACTCAGAAAGCATACCGTGGAAAAATTCAATCAAGTTGGTCAAACATGAACACCGACGCCTAAAACCATACTGTGAATCATACAATAAATTATATGATTCAAGATGATCTACTATTCTATCTGCAACTATACCCTCCAATACCTTTCCTACTACAGATGTAAGGCTGATTGGTCGGTAGTTTCCAGGAAGATAGCGATCTCCCTGTTTAAATATGGGAGTCACATTTGGTTCCTTCCAGTCAGATGGGACCTCTCCCGTTTCAAGCGATATATTGAAGATAGCAGCCAGGTGAGGGGTTACCTGGTCACATACCTCTCGCAAGACCCTAGGAAGAAATTCATCAGGACCGGGAGATTTATTGACACTTAATTTGCCTATTCTGTCTCTAACTTCTGCTTCATTGCATTGGACTCTTTCTATGGTAACACCCTCATGAGTAGTGCCTGGCTCAGGGATGTTACCCCCATCTTCTCGGGTGAACACTTATAAGAAATGGGAATTTAGAATGTCTGCCATCTCTTCATCAGAGAGAGAGAGAGAGAGAGAGAGAGAGAGAGAGAGAGAGAGAGAGAGAGAGAGAGACGAATAGGCAAGGAGGAAGGTAGGTAGGTAGATAGATAAAGAGGGATGAAATAATCAGAGGGAGAGAGAGAGAGAGAGAGAGAGAGAGAGAGAGAGAGAGAGAGAGAGAGAGACTGAATGAATGAATGAGTGAGTTAGCTTTCTCAGTTCCTTTCATACCTACCATAATAACTCTCAGTGGGACATCGTACAAACATGTGGCTCTAGCTTCCTACTATCGTAACAACAGGACATTGTATACATGTGTGGCTTCCTCCCTCCCTACTCATACCATAACTCCAAATAGCACATGGTAATCGTGGCTCCCTCCTAGTTCATCGTACATACGTGTGGTTTCCTCCTACCATAGCTCCCAGTAGGACATCGTACGAGAGTCATAAAGCAGTTGTGGCCATTACGAAGCTAGCCAGGGCAGAGAGAGGCTCAAGGCAGGTAGGTAATGAAGGAACGCAGGAGAGAGAGAGAGAGAGAGAGAGAGAGAGAGAGAAGGTGAGAAAAGGAGGGATTAGGAGGAGGAGAAACAGAGGAGGAAAGGGATGTGAGGAATAGAGAGAGAGAGATTAAGAGGTGGATAAGCAGAGGGGAAAAGGAGAGGGAGGTGAGAGAAAGAGAGATAAGGAATTGGACGGACATGCAGAGGAGGAAAGGAATGTAAGGAGAGGAGGAATTAGAAAAAAGGAGGAATACAAGAAGAAGGAGGAGGAGGAAGGGTGAGAAAAGGTGAAATAAAGAGGTGGAGGGACAGAGGAGGGTGGGTGGGGGGGGGAGAAGATGGAGCAGGAGAATGGTGGAAGAAAAATTGGGAGGGAAAGTAGGGAAAAAGAGGGATTAGATCTTGGCGGGACGGGGTAAAGGGCGCTGAGGATAGGAGGGAATAGGAGGTGGAGGAATATTGGATGAGTAGGAAGAAAGCAAGAGGATAATGAGGATAATGGTGGAGAAGAGGAAAGTGAAATGAGAAAGAGAAAGACGAGGAGGGAAAAACACTCATAAAAAGAGATCGAGAGAAAAGGAGGAAATAAAAGGGAGGAGATCTATTTGCAGGGGAAAACCTGATAAAAATAACCTGAAAAGTAAGATAAAAAGGCGAGTGGTAAAGGGAGGGAGGGAGAGAAAAATCTGAGGATAAATGTGAAAGAAGAGAACAATAAGATAGAGAATGTATGAGGTTAAGGGAAGAAGTTTTTTTATGTTTGTGAATTGGAAGGACTCTGATTCCTCC
This sequence comes from Petrolisthes cinctipes, assembly GCA_033782935.1. Classification (NCBI taxonomy): domain Eukaryota; kingdom Metazoa; phylum Arthropoda; class Malacostraca; order Decapoda; family Porcellanidae; genus Petrolisthes; species Petrolisthes cinctipes. Next base: position 32,962 of record JAWQEG010000454.1, read on the forward strand.
AAACTATGCCACGAAACAGAAGATCCCCAATTAGTACCATTGAGCGTGTCTGGTATAGTTAGGAGGAATCAGTAGCCTTCCAAGTTATCAACATGAAAACCTCCCCTTAAGAGAGCTTAAAAAAAATTGGCTGGGAACAAGTACAGAACAATGGACAGATCAAAGTTTTTCAATCTGTTTACAAGTTCAATTTTACTCATATCTACTGAATGGAAGATTGTCTAGAGCTTATAAGAGAGAAAGAGGAAGACAGATCAAAGGAGGGATAGATAGATAAAGGACCTATAATGATAGATGGGTAACAGACAGACAGGCAGATAGATAGACAGACCGACAGGCAGGCAGACCGACAGACAAAGACAGACAGACAGAGAATGAACAAGAGAGAGACACAGACAGACAGACAGACAGACAGAGAATGAACTATAGAGAGCTACAGCACACTCACACACACACACACACACAGCTCGGCTACTCCACCCACGAACACAATTATAAGTCACTTAAATTCAGCGTATTTTTTTCACGGCCTTCTCTGGATTAATTATTTTCTGGGATTGCGCCCGGGATGGATTTAACGGGGATAATACATATAGTGTTTGCAAATCTGGAGTAACTGATTCCTCCAAACTATTCCGAGCAACAGCCCACCATTTATTTTTGCTAATCTGGTTCTGTTTGCTGGCTTATTTTGGAAGAATCGAGGCGCTCTAATGTACCAAAAGTGTATCACCCTTTAATAACGGGAGGATAAATGGATGACACGAGAAACCCATTGGTGTGAAACGAAGAGTATTAGGAGAAGTGGAGGAAGTGGAAGAGGAGGTGGAAGAGTAGGAGAAGGAGGTGGAAGAGGAGGAGGAGGAGGAGGAGGAAGTGAGAGGTAGAGATAACGAGGACAGTAATGAGTAAGGAAGGAGGGAGGGAAGGAAGGAACGAAGGAAGGAAGGAAATGATTGGATGAGGAGAGGAGGTGGAAGGGGAGGAAGAGGGAGGGAAGTGAGAGGTAGAGATAACGAGGACAGTAGTGAGTAGGGGAGGAAGGAAGGAATGAATGAACGAAGGGAGGAAGGAAAGGATTGATTGGGAGAGAAGGAAGAAGAGGGAGGGAAGTGAGAGACAGAGATAACGAGGACAGTAATAAGTAAGTAAGGAATGAATGATGGAAGGAAGGAAAGGATTGGACTGGGAGGAATGACAAGGGCTGTAACTAAGGGTAAGGACTATTAAGAAAAAGTTTTGCTAAGGAAGGATAGGATAAATAAGGAGGATAGGTTATAAGGCGAGAGGAGCTTTGATAGGTAAAGTATATAATTATGCATTAAGGGAGGGTTAGCGAGGGTATATTAATTAAGGGAAGGTTAGCGATGGTATATTAAATAAGGGAGGGTTAGAGAGGGTATATTAATTAAGGGAAGGTTAGCGCTGGTATATTAAGGTAGGGTTAGCGAGGGCATACTAATTAAGGGAGGGTTAGCGAGGGTATATTAATTAAGGGAGGGTTCGCGAGGATATATGAATGGAGAGTTAGATAGGGTATATTAAATAAGGGAGGGTTAGCGAGGGTATATTAATTAAGGGAGGGTTAGCGAGGATATATTAAATAAGGAAGGGTTAGCGAGGGTATATTAATTAAAGGTGCAAGTTGTCTGTTTTGTGGCATATACTACACAGTCTGGAGGAAACTGTAGACCACAAGAGAATACACTACAGTCTTAATATGTCAATTCCTCAGATATTCATTAACAGCTTGACCTTTTCCTACATGTGTGTGTGTGTGTGTGTGTGTGTGTGTGTGCGTGTGTGTGTGTGTGTGTGTGTGCGTGTGTGTGTGTGTGTGTGTGTGTGTGTGTGTGTGTGTGTTCGTGTTCTTTTCTCTGTCTTTTTCATCTTCCCCGTGTATGATTTGTCTGTGATTTTATATAGTACTTTTCAATGTCCCAATCATTTTTTTTTTTTTTTATCCATTTTTCTCTCTCGACTAAATTTGATCTATCTCTCTGTCTCTCCTTTTTCATGTTCATTGTTCTCTGTTATCT
>JAWQEG010000455.1:0-44952 GCA_033782935.1 Petrolisthes cinctipes
GAGAGAAATAATTCGGTATCGTGGTTGAATTTGTTTACCTTCGTTATAATGCCTTACTTAAGGACCCTGTGATCGTGTATGAAAATTGTAGGCTTCTGATTCCTCCTGACGATGCCACAAAACGCTCTCCATCCATATAGGTGTGTGTGTTTCGTGCCAATATTTGAAGGACTCATTTATCTCCAATTTTCTGACTACATTACAGGGTCCCTTAAGGGTAGATTCTCTTGTTGGTAATTTAGATGTCTACTGATTCCTCCTAGCTATGCCAGAAAACAGATATCCTCAATGGTATTAATAGGGGATTTGTTTCGTGGCATAGTTTGGAGGAATCAGAGACTTTCCAACTCACCAACATGAGATTCTCCCTTTAATTCCCACTCTCGTAATGTCATGCTTATCTCTCATACCCTATACCTGATTGTCTGTTGTTTCTCCCCTGAAGCAAATGTTTACACGATGTAGCCTTGAACATCCCCAACCACCCCAAACCTCCACCATGACCATATCCCTTATCCGCCCAACCAATCCCCAAGTCCCTCCCTCCCTCCCTCCCTCACAGTCCCCAACCCCCAAACCTCCACCATGACCATATCCCTTATTCCCCCAACGAATCCCCAAGTCCCTCCCTCCCTCCCTCCCTCCCCAACCCCCCAAATCTCGACCATGACCATATCCCTTATTCCCCCAACCAATCCCCAATTCCCTCCCTCCCTCCCTCTCTCCCTCACAGTCCCCAACCCCCCAAATCTCGACCATGACCATACCCCTTATTCCCCCAACCAATCCCCAAGTCCCTCCCTCCCTCCCTCCCTCCCTCACAGTCCCCAACCCCCAAACCTCCACCATGACCATACCCCTTATTCCCCCAACTAATCCCCAATTCCCTCCCTCCCCAACCTATCCCCAACTCCTCCCTCTTTCCCTTCCTCCCCCAACCAATCCCCAACTCATCCCTCCATCCCTCACTTCCTTCCACACCCAACCTATCCCCAAATCCCTCCCTACCTCCCTCCGTAACTCCCTCTCCCAACCCAACCCGTACACATCACTCCCTCCCTCCCTCAAACTACCAACTCATCCCCCTCCCTCCCTCCCTCAACCTATCCCCAAGTCCCTCCTTCCCTAACTTTACCAACTCATCCACCTCCCTCCCTCCCACTACCAACCCATCCCCTCCCCTTCCCCCTCCCACTACCAACCCATCCCCTCCCCTTCCCCCTCCCACTACCAACCCATCCCCTCCTCTTCCCCCTCCCACTACCAACCCATCCCCTCCCCTCCCCCTCCCCCCTCCCCCTTCCAAGCAACACCCCACCACGGATTAGGTTGCATTGGTTGTGTTCTCACCCTTCGGCCTCCTCCAAACTGGGCCACGAAACACGACACCGAGGCACTATACTTTATAGATCTGTTTCACGACGTAGTTTGGAGGCACCGGTAGTCTTCCAAATTCACCCCCAAAAACAGGATATCCCCCCTTAATACAAGCCGGACGGACGGACGGACGGACCCAACGACTAGGAATACACAACCCAAGGACGACAGGAGCACCGAACCGAATACCGACACTTATTACCGATGGGAAGGCAGGTGGCCCAAGTCATGGGAAAGGAAAAAAAGTAGGTGTGTGTGTGTGTGTGAGAGAGAGAGAGAGAGAGAGAGAGAGAGAGAGAGAGAGAGAGAGAGAGAGAGAGAGAGAGAGAGTTACATAGATACACAGACCACAACAGACACAGACTTTACGGTCCACACGAGATGACCAGATTTGAGGATTACTGGTAGAAATTATATTACTCTCCAGTGATAGTCGTAGTATAGATAGGGATAGCAAAATAGAAGTAGAGAGAGAGAGAGAGAGAGAGAGTGTGTGTGTGTGTGTGTGTGTGTGTGTGTGTGTGTGTGTGTGTGTGTGTGTGTGTGTGTGTGTGTGTGTCGTTCCAAACTGTTGAGGAATGGAAAGAAGAACAGCACAGAATAGAAGGGAGAGAGAGAGTTAGTTGTGTGGGTCTGTAAGGGAGGAGACGGGACACGAAAGAGTTTTGTGTAGCTGAGTGTGAAGGAAAGAATTAGGTAGACAAAAAGTGTTGTTTGAAATGTTATACGGTAATAGAGAGAAAAGTGTGTTAGTGGGTGCTTGTAGAGGAAAGGTAGTGTGGGAGTGGATGCTGTGAGAGGGAGAGGAGTGTGGGAGTGGATGCTGTGGGAGGAAAGGGAGTGTGGAAGTGGATGCTGTGGGGGGAAGAGTAGTGTGGGAGTAGATGCTTTGGGTAGGAGAGAAGTGTGGGAGAGAGAAGGAGGTGTGGGCGTGGATGTTATGGGAGGGATGGGAGTGTCAAGCTGTAGTTGCTGTGGGAGGGACTGAAGGGAGAGGAGCTAAATATCCGTGTGGGACTAGATACTGTGGGTGGAGTGTGCAGTGCCGTGTGGGAGGGGTGTGGGAGTGAGAGGTGGAGGCGGACAGGGCAGGGCAGGGCAGGGCAGGACAGGTGCTCAGGCAGACAGCAGGGAACCTTTCAAAACTATACACACATATTGTCTCTCTCTCTCTCTCTCTCTCCCTCTCTCTCCCTCTCTCTCTCTCTCTCTCTCTCTCTCTCTCTCTCTATATATATATATATATATATATATATATATATATACCTGATTACCTCCTTGATATCTTGAGTAATATTTTAGGCTCAACAACTAATTGAAATATATAGGATTTTCACACATCCTATGATATATTTAACATCACGTGTGGTACAGATTTTCTTTCATGTGAATCCGATGCATGATGGAGTTCGAACCCGTGATATGAATATAAAAAACCCGTGGTGGTTCATAACACCCGATGCCCGAATACTAGGAAGGCATCACACAATCCCACGGCCGACAAGTTTGCAGGTGACACCGAAAGGGGGAAGGGAGGGACGGGGGGGGGGGGGGGGACTCAGCAGGTGTTGGTGGGGGTGAAAGGGGAAGAAGGTAAGCCAGGTGGGTGAACGGCCTCAGTGTGGGACTGTGGGAGGAGAAGGGGTGTGGGGGGGAGGGAGGGGAGGGAGGTGAAGTAGAAAGGAGGAGTGAGGAAAAGAGTGTGCAAAAGAAGAAAAAGGAGATGTAAGAGAATTGAAAAGGAAAATAGGATGGATAGATGAATAGATAGGTGGATAGATGAATAGGTAGGTGGATATAATAATAGTTAGATGAATAGATAGGTGGATAGATGAATAGATAGGTGTATATAATAATAGATAGATGAATAGATAGGTGGATAAATGGTGGATAGAAGGATAGTTTGGTTATTTAAATGAATGTTTGAATGAGTGAATGGGTTACAACATGAAACAAACCTTTAATGTGAGTTGGGTGAAAGAGTGTGAGTGCGAGAGAGTATGTAAATAAATAATGGGCAATAAAAGAAAAAAATGTGAATGAATTAGTGAGCAAGTTAAAAATGAATTAGGAGTGAGTGAATGAGTGACAGAACTAAATATAGGCATAAAAGTGAATATAGAACGGTGTGTGTGTGTGTGTGTGTGTGTGTGTGTGTGTGTGTGTGTGTGTGTGTGTGTGTGTGTGTGTGTGTTATATTATACTGTCTTAAATAAGTAAATGAGTGAGTTGTCAGTGAGTAAGTACAGAAAGCATGTGGATGAGTAGAGTCTGAGGTGGTGAGTCAGTGTAGTGAGGTAGGCTATAGTGAAGTGCGTCAGATGAGTGAGGTATAGTGAGGTATAGTGAGCAGTGATGTATAGTGAGATGGTAAGTCCGTTGTGAAGGTATAATTATAGAGTTTGTATAATGAGGAATAGTGAGGTGGTGAATCCATATTGTAAAGTATAGTGAGGTATTTAGGGAGTATGGTGAGGTTGCGTCAGTGTAGTGAGGTATTGAGTGAGTATAGTGAAGTATGTGTCAGTATAGTGAGGTATTGAGGGAGTATAGTGAAGTTATGTGTCAGTATAGTGAGGTATTGAGGGAGTATAGTGAGAGTATGTGTCAGTATAGTGAGGTATTGAGGGAGTATAGTGAAGTTGTGTCAGTATAGTTAAGTATTGAATGAGTATAGTGAGGGTATGTATCAGTGTAGTGAAGTATTGAATGAGTATAGTGAGGTTGTGTCAGTATAGTATGGTTATGTGTCAGTATAGTGAGGTACTGAGTGAGTATAGTGAGGTTGTGTCAGTATAGTTAAGTATTGAGTGAGTATATAGTGAAGTATGTGTTGAGATACTGAGTCAGTACAGTACATAACAGTCAACAGTCACATCACAACAGTCAACAGTCACATCACAACAGTCAACAGTCACAGTCACATCACAACAGTCAACAGTCACATCACAACAGTCACAGTCACATCACAAAAGTCACAGTCACATCACAACAGTCACAGTCACATCACAACAGTCACAGTCACATCACAACAGTCAACAGTCACATCACAACAGTCAACAGTCACATCACAACAGTCAACAGTCACATCACAACAGTCAACAGTCACATCACAACAGTCAACAGTCACATCACAACAGTCAACAGTCACATCACAACAGTCAACAGTCACATCACAACAGTCAACAGTCACATCACAACAGTCAACAGTCACATCACAACAGTCAACAGTCACAGTCACATCACAACAGTCAACAGTCACATCACAACAGTCAACAGTCACATCACAACAGTCACAGTCACATCACAACAGTCAACAGTCACATCACAACAATCAACAGTCACATCACAACAACGCTAAATGGTTTCACAAACATTACAACTAGAGGGTTACCTTGAGATTTTGTGTTGATGTGGGTTGACTTGTGGTCTGTGTGTGTGTGTGTGTGTGTGTGTGTGTGTGTGTGTGTGTGTGTATTGGGTGGGGTGTAGCCTAGAGTGTGTGTGTGTGTGTGTGTGTGTGTGTGTGTGTATTGGGTGGGGTGTAGCCTAGAATGTGTGTGTGTGTGTGTGTGTGTGCGTGTGTGTGTGTGTGTGTATTGGGTGGGGTGTAGCCTAGAATGTGTGTGTGTGTGTGTGTGTGTGTGTGTGTGTGTGTGTGTGTGTTATGTAGGGTGTGTCTGTGAGAGAGAATAAGATACTTGCGTTGTGTGTGTCGTAATGCTTTGTGTATGTGTGAGAGAGAGAGAGAGAGAGAGAGAGAGAGAGAGAGAGAGAGAGAGAGAGAAGAGACAAGGAGAGATGAGGTGACCACTGTCCTTGTATAATTATGGTGTGGCAAGTCAATGAAGTGGTTTGTGTGCTGCCCAGAATACACTACTATAAACACCAGGTCCTCAGTAGCATACATACATACATTCATACATACACTCTCAGTCAGGTCAGCTCACTTACTCTTCCTGATCAGTCCTCATTCATCTTTTCTACTCCTCTGTACAATGCTAACAATACTGATCCCTTATATACTGGCATGCTGTACAGAACATACCTCTACCGATTACAGTCATACAATATCGTGAGATGAGAAAGGTTCCCCATTATATTCTGTAAACGTTGTAGGTCAGGAGGAGGAGTAGCAGAGTGAATGGGGTACTGCAGTGTTGACACATAAATGAAAAGGTTCCCAGGTGATGTAATAGATAAGGTAACAAACTGGCTCAGAGTTGGTAGAATAGGAGGCTACAGATTCCCACAAACTGTACCAGAAAACGTGAATTATCAGGGTATAGGTGTTGTGTTGAGGGTAAAGTTTGGGTGAATCTGTAGCCTTCAATTATTATTAGCCTATACGGTATCAGAGTCACCCTGAGCACTTCAAGGTAACTGATAACTATATAAGCAATAACATTAGTACAAGGCAGTGTGGTGTGGTGTGGTGTGGTGTGTTGCGAAGGGGTGTGAGGTAGTGTGATGTGGTGTGAGGTTGTGGTGTGTGGTGTGGTGTGGTGTGGTGTGTTGCGAAGGGGTGTGAGGTAGTGTGGTGTGTTGTGAGGTTGTGGTGTGTGGTGTGGTGTGGTGTGGTGTGATGTAGTGGCGTGTGGTGTGGTGTGGTGTGGTGATGTAGTGGCGTGTGGTGTGGTGTGGAGTGTGGTGTAAGCAAAAAGGGTGAACAGGTAAGTGAAGTGGAAGCAGGGAGGGAGGTGGAAGCAACAGGTGAATTGGAAAGAAAAGAGTGGAGTGTGAGAAGAACACACACACACACACACAGAGAGAGAGAGAGAGAGAGAGAGAGAGAGAGAGAGAGAGAGAGAGAGAGAGAGAAGTTCAGAAGGGGAATATAGGGTGGAGGGGGGAGAAGGGAGGAAGGTGTTTGGGGTTGTGGGGTGGAGAAGGGGGAGACAGAGGGCGGGGGTAGGTAGGCAGGAAGGTACAGTAGGCTGCGTAAGAGAGAGAGAGAGAGAGTGTGGGGGGGGGGGGAGATAGAGGGAGGGAGGGAGCGGCACCACCAGTGAGTCAGCCAGTGTTATCAGGTAGTGGTGGAGGAGTGGAGGGTCTGTCTATGTGTGTGTGTGTGTGTGTAATCTCTGTGTTGTGTTGTGTTGTGTTGTGTATATGTGCGGTGCGTCTCTCTCTCTCTCTCTCTCTCTCTCTCTCTCTCTCTCTCTCTCTCTCTCATAATGTTCCGTCAGTGAGAGAGTAATCAGACTGAAAACATAATCTCTGTGTTTGTTGTATTTCAATGTTGTATCACTTAAGAAATTCTCAGTCCCAGGGTTATGATGAGTTTTGTCTGGTACTCTCATGACAGGTGCTCAAATACTCTTCCACCTGACTGACCAACAAATTATTTTACCAGCTCAGTTAACCTTACAGGAAGTTTAAATGCCTTTCTATTTATTGCACCTTCATCGCCACTAACCAACCGTGTACCGTTTCCTCTGTTCTATACTCTGATAATTATTGAGTCGTAACAACACCATAATTATTAGTACTTCAGTGAAAAAATAAATATTGTGTTCATCGTTCTGTTTGATAGTTACCGTACTTACAGACAACGAAATCTACTGAAGTTTACCAAGCACACACCAAGGTTATGTGATTCGTTATTTACCAGAGATTTTCACTAAGTTTGTGGACACGACTGTAGTGTTTATCTTTGTGGACACGACTGTATGTATATCTTGGATTGTGCACACCTGCTCCTTAATGTGTTCACCGCCTGTGTGCATGTGATAATTTTATGTCGCTGCCATTGGTGTGGTGTGTTGAATTCTACATTACATCTGAAATTGAAAGAAAATCTCGTGTGCATATTCTGAGTGTGTATGTGTATATGATAATGGTATTGTTCTAGCTCATTCATTATGGAAAAAAAAAAAACTGACAGTGCAACTAGGAAAGGAATAACAATTTCGATGTTATGAAATGGTTTGTCTCTACTGAAGGGGACTGTCATATTGTAAACATACGAGTATTTGAGGTCATTGATTCCTGTAAACTAAACCAAGAAACAGACTCCCTAAGTGTACAGTCCCCTACAATACTGCGTGTACACCACAACACGATGATATACGGGACAGTGAGCAGCAAGTGACAACCGAAATACATTGACTCAAGCAAGTATTGTCTTCAGAATACTAAATCAGTGTATAATAATTCTTCAACAACAACAAGTAACATCACTGGCCGCCTTTACCCAGAGTGTCGCCGTGAACAGGATGTAACTACAGTGATCTTTGTGTTCTTATTTTCACACGGAATCGTAGGAGTAGCAACCATTGGGAGGGAGAATGAATACCGACAATGAGAGCCCTATAGTCGTTCGGGTTTGCTTAGGAATACGATCCTCTTACTACAGCGGAATCAGTCAGCGATGGTGTGTGATGTACAGTAACGTGAAATAGTTTTGCAACACCTACGAATGAAACAGCTTTGTGTAATGATGTGAAACTACAGTTGTTGGTCTGTACTTTTGGTTCGTGAAATACTGTACATTCAGATTGCTCTATTCCATTCATCTGTTACTGGATTATCACTCATATCTTTACACGTGCAGCCAAATATCTCTACATATGCCTATATAGGATAACTGAAGCTGATGTCTAGCCAATGTTTTTATGTACTATTAATATTTTTAAGGATATGATTCCATTTATGTTTGTTTGTTTGTAAGGGAATCAGATATCACCAAAATTTATCGGGGGATTTCGATTATACTTCACAGGATGAATGGGCATTATGAGTCCTATTTGGATGGATCCAGGAGAAAAATGATAGTCAGCAATGGATTTTATAATTGCATATATTTAGCCATTTCATAGGTATAGAATGAGAGGAAAATATGGATTCATTACGTCCCGTACAGCTTTTTATTTTATTCTTATATATATATTTTTTTTTGCGTTTGCGAATGCCTGCACGTTGGTGGAATGCTGTGTTGGTGTTGTTATTAACTTAGTTGGTGAACAGCTGTTGTCAACACACTGGAAGGAGTTCTTTACCTTATTTGTAGAAGCCGTATCCAGCGTATTGTTGTCTTTTGTTTACATGTCACCTCCTCCAAGAAAGTTATATGATTGGTCGGTTTATTTGTCTGCATGTCTGTCCAAACGATTCTTGTGTACCAGTTAGCCATGTAGGATACCGAACAGTCAGCCATGTTGGAACTCAGCCATGTAGGGACCCAGTCATGTAGGATACCAGTCAGCCATGTAGGAACTCAGCCATGTAGGAACCCAGTCATGTAGGATCCCAACCAGTCAGCCATGTAGGAACTCAGCCATGTAGGGATCCAGTCATGTAGGATACCAGTCAGCCATGTAGGGACCCAGCCAGAGGAATATTCATGAAGGCCTTAGCACCAAACCCTTCCCTCACTCACTACCTCCCTCACTCAGTCACTCCCTCACTACCTCCCTCACTCACTCACTCACTCACTCACTCACTCACTCAATCCCTCACTCACTCACTCCCTCACTCACTCCCTCACTCACTACCTCCCTCACTCACTCAATCCCTCCCTCCCTCACTCACTCACTCACTCACTCCCTGGGTTGGCCTCGGGTACCTGCCACAAACCAACCACAGTAAGGGAATTTGAGTGGGTCGACTCCAGTACAGTATATACAGTGCCAGGCCAGTCATGTGTGTGTGTGTGTGTGTGTGTGTGTGTGTGTGTGTGAGAGAGAGAGAGAGAGAGAGAGAGAGAGAGAGAGAGAGAGAGAGTTTATGTGTGTGTGTGTGTGTGTGTGTGTGTGTGTGTGTGTGTGTGTGTGTGTGTGTGTGTGTGTGTGTGTGTGTGTGTGTGTGTGTGTGTGTGTTTATGTGATTGTGTGTGTGTGTGTGTGTGTGTGTATTAGACTATATAAAGGCCTGTGTAAGTGTATTCATAATTTCATATATGGTACACGATTAGGCACACACATTTATATCAGAGTGGTGGGTTCGATCCCCAGTAATATCCAATACAGTTATCATTAGTAAACATATTACACACAGAGGAAGCCACACATATGATTCATTCGTCCTTAGGTGCTAAATTCGTAGACTATGGAGATTTTGTGCTTGATGGCATAGTTTGGACGAATTATTAGCTATCCAATAAAGTGGTTTCATACACACACACACACACACACACACACACACACACACACACACACACACACACACACACACACACACACACACACACACACACACACACACACACACACAACCACACACAGTTACAATCCTTTATACAGTAATATTTCTTGGCACAGGTTGGAGGAATCAGGAGCCTCCATTTCTCCGACAGCATCACAGACTCCTTACCTAATGATAGCCCTATAGATAATGTGTCAGTCTCTATCAGTGGTGTGTGTGTGTGTGTGTGTGTGTGTGACCTCGTATATGACTAGTGTGTGGGTGTGTCAATGTTCGTATGCGTGTGTGTGTGTTTGTGTGTGAGACCTCGTACGTACATGACTTGTGTGTGGGTGTGTCAATGTTCTTATGCTAGTGTGTGTGCATGTGTGTGTGTGTGTATCAATGTATGTATGTGTGCCTGTGTAGTGTTGTAATAAGAGAGATTTCCCACCTTCACTTAACTGAGCAATTACGATGCGTCACCACCAAACACACTTATTCTCTACACGTGCAAAAACGGCGTGACCTAATGTTGTCAGTGGAAAGATAAACCCATGTTATTGTGTGTTGGTGTTGTCAGTGTAAAGATAAACCCATGTTGTTGTGTGTTGGTGTTGTCAGTGTAAAGATAAACCCAAGTTGTTGTGTTGGTGTTGTCAGTGTAAAGATAAACCCATGTTGTTGTGTTGGTGTTGTCAGTGTAAAGATAAACCCGTGTTGTTGTGTTGGTGTTGTCAGTGTAAAGATAAACCCGTGTTGTTGTGTTGGTGTTGTCAGTGTAAAGATAAACCCAAGTTGTTGTGTTGGTGTTGTCAGTGAAAAGATAAACCCGTGTTGTTGTGTTGGTGTTGTCAGTGTAAAGATAAACCCATGTTGTTGTGTTGGTGTTGTCAGTGTAAAGATAAACCCATGTTGTTGTGTTGTCAGTGTATATGTGACCTTCTGTTCTGTTGGTGTTGTCAGTGTAATGATAAACCCGTGTTGTTGTGTTGGTGTTGTCAGTGGATATGTGTGTCGTGTTGGTGTTGTCAGTGTGGGGCCAGTGGTTTCATGATGGTGTGGGTTTAGTGGCGGCGGTGGTGCTAGTGTGTTGGTAGTGAAAGTGAGTCGTAAGGTGAAGTGGTTGTGGTGGTGGTGGTGGTGAAGTGGTTGTGGTTGGTGGTGGTGGTGGTGGTGGTGGTGAAGTGGTTGTGGTTGGTGGTGAATTGGTGGTAGTTGTGGTTGTGGTAGTGTCGTGAATTTATAGTAGTGTTGGTGTTGGTGGTGATGGTGGTGAAAGTGAGATGTGGAGTAGGCTAGGGGAATGATAGTGTGTTGGTGTGAGTGTAGTGGTGGTGGTGAAAGTGAGTTGAGATGAGGTAGGGTGATGGTGGGGTGACCTCGTGACCTCCCCAGCATCACCAAGACGAGTTGACCTCACCAGGAAATGATCAGGTTGTCTTTCTTCCTTCCTTTAGCAGCGACAACAGCGGTACCATTACACACACACACACACACACACACACACACACACACACACATACACACACACACACACACACACACACACACACACACACACACACACACACACACACACACACACACACACACACACACACACACACACACACACACACACACACACACACACACACACACACACACATACACATACACCCCCCCCCACACACACACACAGGGGACTCAAGTGTGAGGATAATAAGCTTACAATATAATTCCTGTGCCATAAAAGCCTACACTTTTATACTGAACTGCTCTTTATTCCAAGCAACAGGCCACCATTATTTTTGTTCATCTAGTCCTGTTTCTTGGGATATTTTCGAGGAATCAAGGCACTCCAAAATTATATTATCCCCTTAAGTTCAGTGTAGGCATTCCAATCTGACAGCTTTTGTCTCACTTGGATATGCCAGAAAAATATTATCTGTGCAAAAGCTAATCAAATGAAACAGTAAGTAGAAATAGTGGTGAAGATGGAGGAAGGCATTGATAGACCAGAGGATGAGGAAAAGATGTGTGTGTACAGTGTGATAACCGATCTTCCTGGCCAAGCGTGAGTCATAGAGAGAGAGAGAGAGAGAGAGAGAGAGAGAGAGAGAGAGAGAGAGAGAGAGAGAGAGAGAGAGTGTGTGTGTGTGTGTGTGTGCTACCGTGAATCACTGTAGTTCTTCAAGTGCTCCTCACCTCAAACCACACCTCTTCCTTCCCCTTGTGTGTGTGTGTGTGTGTGTGACGTCATTGTTCTTACCTGTCTGCTTGTGAGTCCGTTGTGTGTTGGAAGGCTTCAATGTGTGTGTGTGTGTGTGTATTCAATTATACATACTCTAGCACTGTGGAATATGTATGATTTATATACAGTAATGTATATGTGAAGTTCGTGTGTGTGTATGTGTGTGTGTTGGAAGGTTTCAGTATGTGTTTGTGTGTGTCTGTAAATTTAGTGAGTGTGGGCTTCTCTTTTCACTAACACTTAGGCCTACTCTACGAATAAGTGCTCTCAAATTGGATAACACGGAAGCCAAACCACAGTCGGAATATATGTCATTACTTACACCTCTATACCTCCCATTGTCTCTCTATCACAGAAACAAAGTGTTGAGTGAATATTGTTCCGTGTGTTAAGGCCCCTATGATCGTGTATGGAAAATTTGAGGCTTCTGATTCCTCCTGACCATGCCACGAAACAACCTCCTTCCATATAGGTGTGTGTGTGTGTTTCGGGGTAATATTTGAAGGCCTTATTTATCTTCAATTTTCTGACTACATCATAGGGTCCTTTAACCTCTGTGACACATGTAGGCTATCTAGGGAATCATCGTACTGTTACCATGCCATCGTTAGTACCATGAGTGTTCTTGCATACCGCCCTACATTACACACACTACACTTCATAGTATTATATTCATCAGTTCACCACACCCATACCCACACCACCACACCACTCATCATACCAGTCAGTAAATAACCAACTATACCTTCAGCACTACACCCACACCAACACACTACACCACCACACCAGTCATCACACCACTGTATAATATGACACACATCTACACCAACACACCACACAACCATACCACAATCTATGTCACACCTACACCACAACACCAGTCATCACACCACTATATAATATGACACACATCTACACCAACACACCATACCACTATCTATGTCACACACCTACACCACCACACCAGTCATCACACCACTATATAATATGACACACATCTACACCAACACACTACACTTGATTTAGTTAGTTTGTTTGGTCTGTTTTCTTCCCATAGAGTTGGTTAGGGGAATCGGTCAGTAGCCTCCATCCATAATTGACATAAGAAAAATGCAAAAAAGGAAAAAGAAGTGCCTAAGGGTGTGAGTCCTGTTACTGTAGTTATGTGTTTGCCTGGAGGGGACACACACACACACACACACACACACACACACACACACACACACACAAACACACAGGGCTGACTCAGTGAGGACCGCCCCGTGACTCATTCAGGAAATTCTCTCTCTCTCTGTGTCTTTCTTTAAGGGACCACATACAGTTCTATATAGTCAGAAAATTGGAGGTAAACGAGTCCTTCAAATATTGCCACGATACACACACACACACCTATATTGAAGGACCTTGTTTCGTGGCATACTCAGGAGGAATCAGAAGCATCCAATTCTCATACACGATCACTGGGTCCTAAAATCTGTATTGTACTCGAACGGACAGACCTTTAACTTTAAACTGGAGAGTCCCGCTACGCTACCTCCCAACACCCTCAGGCTCATCAGTCACTGTGGTTTTGGCCTCGGGTTTTGCGGTCACATTCTCAGTCACAAGTTGGGCGTTGTTGTCTAGGTCTGTCCGGAGTTTATTTTTATTCATTTAATATATATATATTTTTTTTATGATATTTTTATACTGGACTCTGGTTTCATTTCCGTTATCGCATTATTATATTCTGTATTTTGTTACAGTCTTCCTGTCGTGTATTCTCGTCTGTGATGTAGTAAATAATTATAACCTTTGTATGACTAATGATGTATGTTTGTGTAAGTCATTGATATATACATGTATTCTACAGTTTGACGTATAAACACAAATCTCTAACATCACTCTTTTATTTCCACAGCACAAATAGATGAGAAAAGAACAGTTTGTGGAGAAAGGAGAACATAAAGGTGCCGTTGAAAGTTTAGTGCATCAGTGAATAAAGTGGTAAGGAACTGAAGGGGTGTCAGTTTAGCCACATGGAAAAAAAAAAAAAAAAGTAAAAATAACACAATCTCCACCTTGATGCATTAAAAAGATTAGTGTTGTTGTTGTTGTTTTGGCAAGACTGTTTTGTTCATTTGTCATTTTCAATCAAACAGCTGACCAGTCACTCATTAAATGAATCAAGTAGTTAAACTGTCTATCAACCAGTAAATCAACAAGTCAAGCAGTGAATCAAATAAGGAATCAGTTAATCAAATAATAATCTAATTAATAAATCAAACAAACGGTCAAGTTATCGAGCAGTAAATCAATCAACCAATCAAAAAGTCAGTTAATCACACAATCAAAGACTCCATCAGTCAACCAACCAACCAACCAACCAATCAATCGGATCCGGATAGTAACAAGACCAAGACCCACATTACACTAGACTCATTTTTCACCCTTCATGGTATTTAGCCAAGATAACGGCAAAGTGTGGCAACAGTGTACAGTATATTGCACACGGCCTAGAAAGAGTGTGTGGTACTCTCTCTGCTGGTATAAATGGCAGTGGCTTGAACAATCATCAGGCAGAGAAAAGCAGAACTGGATGTGAAAGTGTAACAGAAAGTAAGAGGGAAGATCAGAAAGCATCAGAGAAAACAGGTAGTGGCCTTGATGTGCAGCAGGTAGCGGGAAGCAAGGTCAAACAACAGCAAAGGCAAGGACCTTTCCTCTCTGTTGTTAGGAGACTTTTGGTAACTTGGAGCCATATCACCCTGAGGAAGAGAGAGTGTGTCTGTTTGTGTGTGTTTGTGTGGGACAACCAATTAGGGCGGTGTTGTAGACGGGTCATGTACGAGGAAGGAGAGAGGAGGAGGTGCCAAGTGGAATTGGAGGGACACAACACACACCAAGACAACACACAGGGAGGTCAACAAAGGAGGTGTGTGTGCCCAACATGACCTGTGCCGCCAGAGAGTCATGTCGCCGCCCCCCTCCGCCGCCGCCACGGAGCCGCCAACATGGCCACCCGCCGCGTCCGCCCGCCAGGTGGCATCGGCGTTCATGGCTTCCCTCCAGCAGGCGTCCTCCTCCGTCAGGCTGCTGCTCCTGGGCTGCTTCCAGTGCCACGCCTTGAAGCCCAACTGTTGGAGACGCCAGGACGAGCAGCAAGATGGCGCCTGGTTCGACTCAGACAAGGTGAGAACATTCCATATTTCGTACAGTGACAGACAATAATCAGGTCATATTCCTTACCATAAAAACAAACCACATTGAAACACACCAGACCACACTACAGATTCACAGTGCATTTTGCTTATAGATTTTTTTAACCAGATTATGTTATTGTTTTTTATGTGTGTCAACGTCGCATTTTGTAATATTATTCTAACATACCACAAATTATTATTATTATGCCAGTACTGTACTCGTAATTTATCTAACTTCATTATTAATTCAAAACGTTTTATTTAAGTAAGGAGAAACCACTAGTACTGCAAAGGTTAACAGGGAAGTGTAGCTCTGTATGACCCACCTTTCCCTCCTCCGTCTCACCACAGCTCTCTTTCAATACACACAGCTACAGGTGGAACAAGCCTACTGCTATGTCAACCCCGTGGCACTGTCTGAGGCCTCCACCACCAACCTCTCTTCCCCTGCCTCTCTCCCACACCACCAGCAGCCTTCCCTCACCCACCACCAGCAACAGTCTCCCTTCACTCACCATCAACAACCTCTTCGCCAGCCCACCACCAGTTCATCCACGAATACCACAACAGAGTCTTTCTATCATCGCAACCGTAAACTTGGGATCCAGAATGTGACCTTACCATCAGTACCACCTCACAAAACCAACACTACCACTCCTACCACCATTACCACCACACACTCACAACACACCCATACCAACACTAACACCACACACTCTCCATCACGGGGCAACACCAACTACAACACACCCTCTCACACTCACAAACACCACCCTGGAGAGAGGACCCTGGTACCCAATGGAAGGCTGGACCTGCATAGGGGTGACATGAGTTCTTCAGAGATTGTGTGCAGTCGTGGTGAAGGAGTGGTCATCAAGGAGGACGTCGTGAGGTATACAACGAGTGAGTTTAGGAGCCCCTTGGTGGAATCCTTCGCCGCCAAGCTCGAGGCTGACCTGAGGAAGCTGGAGTACGACCGACAGAGGGCTGAGGGCGAGGTGGTGGTGGTGATGTCGAGTGAGCGGCGGGAATCTGAGGAAGGAGTGGAGGAGGACGTGTTGTATGGAGACGGTCGGTGTTGTGACGTGAAGAACATGTTACTCAGTACCTCCACATCAGACAACCCGATGGACTTGGAGGGGGAGCGGCTTGTGGTGGAGGGGGAGGTGTGGGAACCTGCCGAGTTAGAGGAAGCCTTCGAGTGCTACAACATGGCCGCCTACTACTCCTACGGCACCTCCTTCCCGGTAAGATACAATGGTTGGTTGTTGAACTGTGGGTATACAGACCATGTACAGTCATGGCTGAAAGTCCATGAGCAGGGGGTGGTACAATGCTACAGCCGATATGGGGCAGAGAGTTTGAACAAGTTAAGTCTCCACACTCCTCTGACCGTGGTAGCTCACAGCTGAACCAATTGTTAGTAATGTTGTTTGGGTATATTTTTTGCTGTTAGAACAACAAGAGATAGCTCTACCCCCGGCTCATGGACTTTCAGCCATGGCTGTAGGCCTACCCCTCTGACGTTTGACTTTAGCCGATGTTACAAGTTTTTCTATATTTATAAGAACTTTGTCAAACTATGCCATGAAACAGATACCCTCTATAAAGTGCTGATTGCTGACACAGTTTGGAGAAGAGAAGAGAAGATCTACAAACTCCTTTTTGATGACATGCCACTATAGTCTCATCTCTCCCCCCCCCCTCCCCCCATTGAATATTCATGGGAGATGTAACTTGATAATAGATACAGGTTGGATATACTGGTTAACGACACAGTTAACAATTCTGTTCTTCTTTTATTTATCTGCTACTGATGTCTATAATTCCTCTATAAATAAAACTGCAAGTATTGACAGATTAAACAAGCGACCGTAGAAATAAAAGCTAATCTGGCAACTGTATCTTTTTTAGGACTACAGCATCATTATATTCTTCATTTAGGCTTATGTGGGTTCATGAAGGCGCTGACCTACTACTGTACTCCCACTGTTGCCAATGTAGTGAAAGAGTGATATTATTTGTATTACTCATTGGACGTCAGGGGGCGAGTGCTTCCAATAATTAAAAGCATAAAAAAATGACTTTGTCAGGGAAAATATTAATTGGACCTTAACTGTTATCAAATTAAGACTATTATTATTGTTTTACTATCTGGAAGCGTAACATTATTGTGTCTCGTGTATATCAACATTATATCATTGTCATATATTAAGTAATCATAGATATATTAACTTCCAGGGAACAGACAAGTTTACTTCTTCCAAGACGCGAGGTGAGAAATACGAAGAAGTGTTTCCCGTCAATTACCACAACAACAACAACACCATCAAGGTCTTCAAACCAGCGTGTGAAAGTCTTGTACAGATACCCACCAAGGACGACACTACCATAGAAAATGTACAGGAAATAGATGCAACCAAAGAAAACTACCCTGTAACCGAGGACCAACTTAGGAAATTTATAGAGACTTGTATTGTTGTGGATAGTGCCGAGGAGTTGACGATGTTATACCACGGGAGGACAACAGACACTAGAGTTGATCCCGGTGGAAGTCTATATATCTGTGGTAAAAGCTTTAATAATCTGTTAATCTTTAATCTAGTCAAATCAGTAATGAGGGAGAGTGAGAGGCAGTCGGTGTGTAGAGGAAAATACCCGACCCACATAGTACAAAGAAGAGTTTTATCCGTTTTACTCGAGAGAAAAAAAGACACGGTTCACACAGGACAAGCGCAGGCCAATCCCTCAGGTCTACAAGTGTTCCGCAACAGCTCGCTCCTCAGTGCCTCCGAGAACGAGTCCTACCAGAACCAACTCCTGGCCAGGCGACTCGTGGACGGCGTTGTAGCTTCTGAGGTGAGGGAAGAGGACAGTCAATGGCAGGACTTCACAAGGGAGGAACGGGAACTGAAGGATGCCGTGGCTGCTGAACTGTTTGATGATCTCATTTGTGACACCACCAATATGTTGTCTTCCCTGTGGAGACGCAAGATGAACCAGTAGACACACACACAGACAGACTGACTCGATAGCAGGGGTTCTCAAACCATCTTGTGCCCCTGACGAATGTTTTTACATCTTGTTAAAGGGAGCAATTCATTCAACTGAAGACTTGGGATTGTCTCTGGCCTTCCATGTGCCCTAAGACACCCTCGTGTGTACACCTAAATTATCGATGACCCCTGCATCAGAGTGTAACAAAACAAGACACAATGATCATGGAAACAACCGTTAGTGGAGGAGCCTTTATTCAACATGATTACGTTATGTTATAATGCCTTTATTCAGCTTAAGGGAAGAACTTCTTTTTGGTAAATTGAAGGGGTACTGAATCCCCCATTCTGTCCCACAAAGCGGATTCCTTATTACTAACATTGAGGTGATTTGTTTCCTGGTATAGTTTGGAGGATTCAGTAGCCCTTCAACTTCACGACAAATATATTTACCCCTTAAAAACTCTTCCTCCTCAAAGGGCATAGAGTCACTTCTAGAGGGCGTATGAGGGGGCTACTGATTCCTCCAAACTATACCACACAATGGATTTCCCTACTCGTGTACTCGTGTGCTGAGGTATTATTCTGTTACCTGGCGTTGTATGGAGGAATTACTATAGCCCTCCAACTGGCTCCTTAATGGTATTTCTATGGTCATTACTCCAATAGGCTGTGTCCTGCAGAACACACAGATTGTAGAAGATTAACTGTAGAAGCAGTAGTTGTAGTAGTCGTTGTTGTTGTTATAATTGTAGTTGTTGTAGTAATAGTAGTAATAGTAGTAGTTGGTGTAGTAATAGTAGTAACTAGTGTTGGTGTAGTAGTAGAAGTAGTAATAGTAGTAACTAGTGTTGGTGTAGTAGTAGTAGTAGTAATAGTAGTAACTACTGTTGGTGTAGTAATAGTAGTAGTAGTCTCTTCCTTATATAAATAGTTGTGTTTCTGTTCTACAAGCTGTGTTTTGTCTGTACCACATTAATGAAGTCGTCAGTGGTGATATCGGTCAACTGGATGCTAACAACTGATTTCACTGTGTCACTCACTATGCAGCATCTACTCCACTGTTGTATACCGGTGACGAGGGAGTCTGTTTTGGAGCACACTTTGGAATAATCAGTAGCCTTCAGGTGACCGACAACATCATGTACAGGTCCTATGATGTTTAAGAATGACATGTGTTGTGGGTGAAGTTTAGAGCTACTGATTCCTTCAAAATATGTTATGGGGGTAGGCTAATTCACTTTTGTTACATTGGAGTGCCTTGATTCCTCCAAAGTATGCCAGGAAACAGGACCAGATTAACAAAAATAATGGTGTTGTGTTGCTTGGAATAGTTTGGAGGATTCAGTTGCTCCAGATTTACCAACATAAAATTTTCCCCTTAATTAAAAGACAGACCCCTGCTCGGTTAGTGAGGTAATATTCTGTTTTTTTGACACAGTTTGGAGAAATCAGTTGTTCTTCCATTCGCCCACGCCATTCGTCCTTTAAAAAATATAGATGCATAATATAATATGACTGATTTAGTTCATAGAATTGTTGTATATAATGTAATTTAATATATAATACTATAGATACCATTACGCTGCATTAATATAGAGTATTATAGAAAATAACAAGGATTTATACTCAGAATAACAAAAATACATAAGCAGATTATTTAATGTGAAAACAAATGAGGTCACAAAGTCATTGTGATATAATTATGATGAATATAATGCTGATGACAATGTATTGATTTATTTAACAAGTCCTCATAATTATTATTATTATTATTATTATTATTATTACTATTATTATTATTATTATTATTATTACTATTATTATTATTATTATTATTATTTCTCTTCATTATTATTTTTGTTATTATTATTATTATTATTATTATTATTATTATTATTATTATTATTATTTTTATTATTATTATTACTATTTTTATTTCTATTATTATTATTATAATTATTATTATTATTTCGATTTTCATTATTATTATTATTATTATTATTATTATTATTATTATTATTATTAAGGGACTTTTCTACACAAATTATAAAGTATTGATAAAGATGTAGAGCGATATGTTATCATAATCTCTGTTCTCTTTCACTGTGTTATCATGTCCTCATTATAATGATTATGATTCCTTTAGGTCATTATACTCACACTGTATATATCATTTCACTCAGTCAATCACTTTCTCCAATAACTCATTTTCTCTACTCACTCACCCATCCAACCTATCAATCAATCAATCAATCAATCAATCAATCAATCATCCCATTCACTCGTGAATATATGATACTTAAAATTCACTAACACAAACTAAGTAATCTTTGGAAAATATTATTGTTCACCAGCAAGAATTACAGACCTAAGGATTTTCTGATTTACTTGAAACACACACACACACACACACACACACACACACACACACACACACACACACACACACACACACACACACACACACACACACACACACACACACACACACACACACACAAACAAACAAACAAAACGAATTGGATTATACACATTCTGGCACATACCTATACATACATATAAGTTCTCCAAACAGGTCTGACTTCTATAGGAATGGTGTATGCCTATCAGTCAGTCTGCCTCCCCTACTCTTCTCTCTCCAATACACCCATCCCCTTCCTACACACATTAGATAATATCCCTCTATCTCCCTCTTTACTGATAACACTGAATGAAGCACCCGTGTCTGTCCATTCAACCTGATGCTGCTGATGGTCTTTTGCATAACAACATTCATTCCTCCTCTCTCCCCCTAATTTTATGCAGTATTTAATTTACATGCAAACTTAGAAACCCTACTTTTTGCATCTACCTACCTACCTACCTACCTACCTACCTACCTACAGTACCTTACCAGTCATATTATCATTCTACTTATCTACCTTTTACCTTGCCAGCCAACCTACATATCAGTCAATCTACCTACCTACCTACCTACCTACCTACATACCAAACAATTACCCTACCTACCTACCTACCTATCAATCAGTCAATCTACCTACCTACCCACCTACCTACCTACCAACCAAACAATTACCCTACCTACCTACCTACCTACCAACCAACCTACCTATCAATCAACCTACCTGCCTATCTACCTATCAATCAACCTATACCTGCCTACCTACCTACCAACCAGTAATCCTACCCATCTACCTACCTACCTACTAACCAATCACCCTACCAACCAAGCTAGTTTAATAAAAGTTGTGCATGCAGTCTTCTCAAAATATTGTATACTAATATGAAAAGTGCACTATATTTTTTTTCTTTCAGTGGTACACAAATTTCTACATAATTACGAGTTCTAGAAAGGTATATATTATAGGAGGATAATGAATACTCTACCTGTTTTATATAAAGTTGGATTCCGTGTGTCTCTGTACTTAAGGTGGTAATTCTTTTTTGGTACATTGGAGTGCCATGATTCCTCCAAAGTATGCTAGGAAACAGGACCAGATGAGCAAAAATTATAGTGTTCTGTTGCTTGGAATAGTTTGGAAGATTCGGTTGCTCCAGATTTACCAACACAAAACTTCCCCCTTAAACTTCCCTCTCTCCTCTTTTCCATTAAACTTCCCTCTCTCTCTTCTTTTCCACTTACAGTCACACGATCGTGGTAACTATTTATATATTATTTTGATCCGATATTAAACAAATTATCGCTTCTTTTTTTTAGATAATTTGGTTATAATAATGTGCCTGAGTTAACGTTGGTACAGTATTATTTTATTTTCATTGCAGCATTATTTTTGTTACCAATATTTGGCTTAGAGTTGCACGGTACATGATTGGACAGATATCAGTCAGCTAGCCAGTCAGAACCAGTCAGTACAGCTGCTGGTATATATGCACAAGTGTTCAAGTCAGTCAGCACACACACCCATTATATATTATATATATATGTTGGCTTGGTATGAATATTGTTGAGTTTTTATACACTGATTTTATTTCTACATTTTCTTATAACCCCTCAGTATCAAAATTCTCTATATGAACTATTATACTAGGTTTTATTATTGTTGTTTCTTATTTATATTATTTTACTTTATTTATTTATATATATTTTTTTTTGCATTATTGAATTGAATTGTTGACTGAGTTTAAACTTGGTGAATACATTACTATAGCCTCTGTTGTGTTGTAGTTTGTAAATATAACTCTAATTCTGCTATTGTGCATGATCTTTAATTAAGGTTTAGTGCCAGAGTTGTAAAGTGGTCAAGGTTTAGTTAGAATTGTTCATGAGGAGGTTGGAAGGGGTGTGATGCCCTTTGTCCAACCCCCTCCCCCTCAACCTCCCGTACAGAACCGAGAACTGCCTTAAAAAAAACATACAGGTAAAAGTATCTAGGGTCGAATAAGTAAGATGGCATAACAACAACAACAACAACAACAACAATATCAACAACAAATATTACTCTAAGAAGATACCCATACATATCGTCCATAAGTAATAGGTAAGATGGGTAAAGTGTGTCTGGTTACCATCCGAATATGTACTGAAACTAAAATAAATAGGTTACAGAGTACAGGAAGACTGTGTGTGTGTGTGTGTGTGTGTGTGTGTGCACCGGAAGGAAAGGCCGATGTGTTTATCTGTATGCATACAGTATGTGTGTGTGTATGTGGAATGGAAAGGCTGGTGTGTGTATCTGTGTATGCATGTGTGTGTGTGTGTGTGGAATGGAAAGGCTGGTGTGTGTATCTGTGTATGCATGTGTGTGTGTGTGTGTGTGTGTATGCACCGGATGGAAAGGCTGGTGTGTGTATCTGTGTATGCATGTGTGTGTGTGTCCATCACCCTGGAGGAAGGAAGTGACAACACTAACGACCTGTTGACTATCACCACAGATATAATACAGGATACAAAATGAAGCTCTCCCTCCCCCTTCCTCCTAACACACACACACACACACACACACACACACACCTTCGCCCCTTGCACACCCTACACACACACACACACACCTTGCACACCCTCCACCCTTACCCACACACACACACACCTTGCACACCCTACACCCTACACCTTACACACACACACACACACACACACACACACACATCTCACTAAACGCTACCACACTTACAGTAGAGCCGGAGATATACATAGTTCACAGAATAAGAGGTTTTTTAGTCTTCCATAAGTGGCAGAGACATAGGGGATAGAAGGTACAGACAGAGACGAACAGAGAGAGAGAGAGATATACAGAGATAGAAATACGACCTGGACAGAAATGGAAACTGAGGCTAAGAGGGACAGAAATACAAACACAGAGAGTATACAGACAAAAATACAGACAGGGACAGAGAAATATGACAGGGACAGAGATGGAAACTCAGACGGAGAGGGACAGAAATACAAACACAAAGAGAGTATACAGACAAAAATACAGACAAACAGGGACAGAAAAATAAGACAGGGATAGAAATACAAACTGGAATTGAGAGGGACAGCAATACAGACAGACAGAAAATATACAGACAGAGAAATACAGATAAACAAGGACAGAGAAAAGAAATACAAACAAGGCCAGTTAAAAAAAGAAAAACAGAGTGCTTACGTAATACAATAGTCTGGCTCCTCTTACCCCCCGAATACCTTTATCTATTGGTAACACTGAGTAGAACAGAAGCCAGCAACAACAGCAAAAAGAAGCGTGACTTTTCTTCTTACTTATATAAATAATAGACTTATGCTTGATGTTACAATACCTAATGAACTATGGTGCACTAAAGTTTATTCCCTCAGCCAGCCTGTGTTGCGTCGCCGATATAAACAGTCAATTAAGGGACCCTGTGATGTAGTTAGAAAATTGGAGGTAAACGAGTCCTTCAAATATTGCCACGAAACACCACCTATATGGAAGGAGAGTGTTTCGTGGCATGGTCGTGAGGAATCAGCAGAAGTCTCCAATCTCATACACGATCACAGGGTCCTTAATCTTTCACTAGATGCATTATACAGTTATCAAAGCCTAATTCCAGCTTGTGCACTGGCAATATTCTGGTGTAATTCTGGTGTAAGCTAATTATTATTTTAGTTTTCTTTTCTCCGGCAGAACAAATCATCTGGTAAAACTATTAAGATGAGATCGCTACTAAACAAAGCAAATTCCCTGTAACTTTTGATGAGAGACTTGGGAATGTTATGATGTTACGGTGAACAAAGTTAACTCCCTATACAATGAGAGACTTGGGAATGTTATGGTGTTACAATAGTCAAAGTTAACTCCCTATACAATGAGAGATTTGGGAATGTTGTAGTGTTACTGTCTTTCTCGGTATTTACCCCGATGAGTGTAATGGTAACCTGCCAGGTGTCTATTTTAGGTGTGTTCTCTGAGGGGCACCTTACATGTCCTTGGTACAGTCACGAGCACTAATAAGTATCCAGGTGTGCTTCGAATACCTAGAGACAGTGAATAAATGCACAATAAGATCTCCATTGGAATTACTTCGTTGGTGAATTGGTGGACTGTTCAAAGCTTCAACCAAAGCTGTATACTTATTAGTGCTCGTGACTGTACCTCAGGAGAATATCACACTAAATCTACCCGAAAATGCACCAATTCTCTTCTATTTCATGTGACCTTTGTAGATTCACGTTTCGCATACATTCCAGTGTTTATAAGTTGATGATAAGTTGGCTACCTATGGTTGGTTGTGTTAATGTTTGATGTGACTTGCATTACAATACACTTACAAATAAACGAAAGAAAGGAAAAAAAATTAATTGAAGAAGCTGGTACATTTTGGCCTTGTTAAATAATAGAGTATAACTGTATTTTACGTAGCCCTCCTCAAAAAAACAAAACCAAAAAACAATAACAACAACATACCCGCTCGTAACCCTCTTACAATAACAACATCAACAGTTCATGAAGGAATTTTTCCGGTTACACAAACAGTAAAGAATTCTCCCCCAGCCTGCTGATTACACAACTCGTATCTATGGGCTATGATGCCAGTTTACAATTTTTTTCCCCTCGATGTAATAAGTTTTTGACGTGCCTATATGAAATTTTGTTTTGTTTTTAATGGATATTTGAATTTATAGTAATGATCTGTATGCACGAAAATCCTTACTGTATATTATTATTTCCCTTAATATAAAATAGGTAAATAAATATATAAAAGTTTTTACTATTAAAAAATACACGAAAGTGGCGTATGTATGTATACGTGTATGTATAACTACTGTATATACCGGTGTGTGTGTGTGTGTGTGTGTAGGGAACGAACGACCTCGCGATCCGCCAGACCCCAGATAAAATTAGACACACAGGGAGAGAGAGAGTCCCTTCCTTCACAAATTATACTGTATAGCCTAATGTCCTTTGTGGGAAAATATTTGTATGTGAGATATGTGTGTAAAATATGTCAGATTATAGATGTTATACCGGACTAATTATATGTATAAACTACACTGTATAATTGTCTTTCAGTGATAAATATATAGCCTACATTATGTGAGATATATGGTAATGAATGAGACATGATAGATGGTGAATGATATACTTGGGTAATGGTATGTATACTTTATGTTAATATGTAAGGTATGGAGGAACCACAGAAGCCTCTCCAATTTGTCGAGAACAGCAGACTATTCCCTTTAGGCCTTTAGTTAGAGGGGTGATATTATGTTGTCTATTGAATGGAGGGCTACTGATTCCTCCCAATTATGCCAGGAAACAGGCTAGTGCCGCAGTTTACAATAAGGGATATGTGTTTAATAGTATTATTTGGAGGAATCGGCAGCCCTCTATTTCTCTGACAAATGTTAGTGCCAAGGAATCCAAGAGGGAAGATTAAGTCGGAGATGTGTGCATGTATGTGTAACTAGGTAGGTAGGTCAGGTGGGTACACGACTGTTGGCAGGAAGGTGACTGACTGACTGCTGAGATAAACAAACAGACAGTAAGGAACATAGACATAAAGAGACAGGCGAACAGGACCGAAATAAACCCAATACAAATGACTCGGGGAAACTGCGTAGATGACTGACTATAGCCTACCACCAAACGTATACATACAAGATAATGACAGAAACAGCCTCCTTAAAAGAGAGAGAGAGAGAGAGAGAGAGAGAGAGATTAGTATAGCATTTGTTGTGCTTCTCAGACAGACAGTGTTGTTACATAGTATAATGTAATGATATATATGATCACACACCCAGTTAGTGATCTCGTTCACTGGTAAAGTTCACTGTATTACAAACGTTCCCTTACACTGTCCTTGTCGTAGGAGAATTGAAGATCAATGACTCCCCCAAACTGCACCAAGAAACACCCAAGAAACACGTTGCCTCGGTATAGTTTACAATAAATAGTTATGTTTCCTTAGACAGGAGGGGAAAGCAACGACAGAATGAGAGTGAAAAGAAGCAGAACGAACACATACCGTAAAAATATGACAAGGTGTATGTGAGAGGTGGGGCTAACAATGTTCCTGTGGGTCTGTCATAAGGGAAAGGAAATATAGGCACAGCACACCAGTCCTACTATAACTATAATATTATTGTCATTGGCTGGTTAGTGAGTGTGACGTGAGAAGCCATAACGGTAGCCTAGTGTGCTGAGTATTTGTTTATTTTTTTTTCTGTTTGAGGCCCGTAGGCTACACGACGCTGATGGATAGTATCTTAATTCTTCTTCTTCTTCTCCTCCTCCTCCTCCTTTTTCTCTTTCTTCTTCTTCTTCTCGTTTCGCGATGTGTTAATTAGAACCATTACTGAAAATCCGATTAACTGGGGTACTTTTCATTCATTTGTGTCCTTAATAGGAAAACTCTAGCATAATAATATAACAAACTTAGATAGACATGCACACCAAAGTCTAATATTATTCTGTTAAATGGATACTGACTCCTCCAAACAATACTAGGGAAGGGAATCACATACTTGAATACAGAGGTAGCTTTATTACACAGTTTAGATTAATTATATAGTATCCTTCAAATCAGTACCCAAAAGGTCACTAATCCCCCTTAAGAAATAACTAATCTCATATTGGGAAGGTTTAGTCCTACAGTTGTGAGTGACCTGACCATTCTGCGCAAGGCCAAGAGATATGGTATATCTCTTGGCCTTAATTCTGCGATTTTTTTTTTTTTTCTTCCCCAGCGACACTCTCAGGTTTCTCATCCCCTTGTCACCTTCCATCCGGTACAAGGCCGTCACCTTCCACCCGGTACAAGGCCGTCACCTTCCCTTCCCTCCTTTTAACCTGTCTGGGACCATCTGCACTCTCTCGCGTAGATCAACAGTTTATAGTAATGAGTTTCCTACTGAATGAAAATTTCTGGATACTAAATTTTGTTCGCATCAACTGGCGATTTTTCAAGGCAATGATATATAACCACAATATACCATCTTGTCACGAGAGGAATAGTATGGATGATTATTGGGATGTTCACCTATTTACCGCAGCCTGCTATGATATCTGTTTACAGTAAAAATAGATTTGACGATTTAAAAGTACTGTGTATGACGCCCTAAAGTCCATTCAAGATTTGTAGCGTTGTTGCTAGGATGTCTCGCCATTTAAATCCAAGCGCTTGAAATTTGATGCAGGGCTGTAAATGGATAACATACACAAATTTAATACGAAAACTCCGACTGCATGGACCACAATAAGATCATTCTATAATCTTATAGAGTATTACTTTTTAAAAATTTCTACAAGCTAGAGATTGAATCCTTCAACATATATATATGCAGGATGAAAGTGGCATCCACAATCCTGAGTTCTCAATACCTCATGACCAATGTTGACAAAAAGCTGGGTGCCGACTGCTGTTTTTTAAGTTTCCTACGGCTGGCAGTGACATAACTCACTCCAGTGCCAGACTGATACTCTTCACTCAACAGTGTTGTCAGATATGGCGGTTTCCCACTATACTTGGCTGATAGTTTTACCTGTAGCAGAGGAAAATGCTTACGACTGATGACCTAAGATATTCTTTGGTTCTCATCTGAGAGCGTTATAAGGCTGATAATAACGGTTTTTAGCTAAACCACACCTCTGATGGCTACTTCACGTTATACTGTATTGTGATAAAATGTGTCATATCAAAACGATATTATAGTCAGTGCCTGCAACTCCGTTTATATGCGTTACAAGGTGATAGAGGCGTTTTAACTAGTCTTAACTATTTAGTTATGCAAATAAGATTACTACTTATCGAAGATATTGCGTTACTTTTACACATATGAATAAAAATGGAAGTATATGGTTGCAATTTAAAATGCGGTTATGAGGATGTGGCGGGTCCTTTATATTTGGCGGGATTTTTGGCGGGTTACTCGGATTATGTTTGGCGGGAACGGGAAGCATGGACAGCACCACATCAGCAGTGTTGCCAAATATAGAGAATTTTTTCTAGACATGGAGAATTAGAGGTATCAATGGGGAAATTATATAAAGATTGTTCAAGAGTAAATGGGAAAATTTCTACCAAACGGAATATCAAGAAGATGGTAAATGTACGACTATCTTCAAGATTTAAAAAAAAAAGAGAGAGAAAACAAAAAACGGATTATGTGAGGTAAAAAGGAAAATTCTGATGTTGAAGAAGGGAAAATGTGGTGAAACAGTGTGACCTGGCAACACTGGACCACACACACACAGCTACTACTACTACTACTACTAGGCACCTTCGCTTGTTGACATTCAAGGCCCACTCACTCACCCACCCACTACCACTGTACGGTCTCGGTGGCAACTCCTCATTCAGTGGGCAGTGTTGACTTGTGAGGATATTGTATAGGTATAATTGTGGCGGGGGGTGTTCAACATGTCTCTCCTCATCGACTCATTAATACACTTTTGTAACCTGACAACAATAGGACTATGTGGGTTCAACAAGGTGCCACAGATCATATCCATCGTCAGGAACAAAACCACCAAGGGACTCAGTTTAATGGCACTTCTACTCGAGTTAACCAGGTTAGAATCTCATTATCTTTTTTGTCTTTGCTACCATTTTCAATCTAAGTTTCCCATTTCAAGAGCATTTAACCACAATGACCAATAATTTCCATATTCACTGTGGCTGGCTGTGATTTACAAGTTGAAAAGATAATAGCCTAGAGCTGGACCAAGTTTTGATATCTGTTGATTTTGTTTGGGTATTATTACAGAAGTACTGTGTTCTTGTGTAGGGCCGTGCAGTGTTACCACATCCGGCTAGGTCCCGGGAATTTGCCCCGGTCACTTTATGATAGTTTACACTGGTTATATCTTGGTAGTTTGCCCAGGGTAGGTCCCGGTAGTCTGCTGTGGTCTAGGTTACCATAGGTTAGGTCAGGTCAGCTTAGGTCAGACTAATTTCCAAATTATGTTTCTCCAAGAGAAACACCATAGATGAGAAGTGTCTTAGAATGGTCCAAAATTGTGGGTAATGATACTAAAATATACAATATAGTGAACCCAGTACTTCTGTAAATTTACCTTTGTTTGCTATAGGCAACAATAATTCAGCATTTGTAAAGCAATAATATTGTAGTTAGGTTAATGTCACATGTTATTTTATATTTTCACTAACTTAGAGCCTTAAATATGTATATTCAATATGCATCTCATTATTTACTTTTTCGTATTTTGAAGCTCAGTATATCATAATTTATATTGCAATGAAATTGTTTATATTTTAGGTACAGTACTGTACTATTTGGAATGGTGTTTGTACATTAAGAGCAAACATTGCTTGTCAAGTTGTCACAATTCTCTGTATTAAATTACCTAAAGAAATTATCTGAAAGACTGTATAGGTCATGGTGACAGTAGTGTGTATTGTACTGCAGCTCTTTGCTTGAGTTTGTTTCCCTCGTGCTATTTTTATGAACACTTAAGGTTGAAGTGCTTGATGAAGAGGTGATTAAAACTTTGTCACACCCCTTGACCATTAATTCCTAAAGTAAAGTAAAATTGTTTTCAATTAGAAAGCACTACTATCAATGGGGTGAAAGGGCTAGAAATGATAGTGGCCAGCAGTACATAATGTATAATGGGAGAGGAATCACTATATTAGAAGGAGGCTTTAACAAAAGTGATATTGAACTTTAGAAGCTAAATCAAGTCCAAGGCAGACATTGTGTTGTTGTTTATGTTCTCCCGGGGCAGAATGGCCTCCTGCCCCACTCTGGTCACAGTGAAAAAACAAATTAAAATAAAGGAGGGGCTGGCCCTATATGCATTGGCTACTGAAGCACATCCCATGGAAATGGGACCAGAGCTTACTGGACCAGGGAGTCTAGGGGCCTCCGACCGCCAGGGAGATTTGGGGGAAGGTCTTTGATCCCACAGCCAGTGCTGTGGGCCCAAGTCCATGTTACCACAAGAGCTACAAGTGGGGCCGCACCTTCCATGAGACCAGTCCTGAAGGGACCATAAGAGGGAAATGCCTCCCAGTGTGATGGCAGTCCACACAGCAGTGGGAAAGAAAAAAAAAAGAGCCTCCGGTTGCAGAACACCTCACCTGGATATGGGCAGATCCATGTGGACAGATCTTCGTCAAATCCACTAGAAAGTGACCAGATCCTACAACAATCTTTATTCTAGCCCTGTGGGGGATGGCTAATATACACAGAGAATAAAGTCAGCCCCCCTGGGCAGAGCAGACATTGTGTGTTAGGTTTTGATGAAATTCATCAGAGTAGAACTTTGTTGCTTTAAATAAAAGTTGCTTATATTGTTATTCTACTCCCATGCATCTGTGAAGGGGTGTCAGCCAGACATGCAGAGTGTGTGTTTGTATATACAGATGTATATGTCTTCATTCACTAGTATTTGGCATTGTGCACAAAAGTTTAATTAGCTTTAAGTTCTGTATAGTATTTGTTTTGTGGCTAGTTATTTTGCTGTGCTTATTCCCTCTTTTCCTCTTTCTCTGCCAGCTACTCCATCATGCTGAGCTACAATGTGTACTCTGCTTATGCACTCAGCTCCTACTTTGAATACCCACTGTTGGTCATTCAAGACTTGGTGATGCTGGCAGTGTTCCTAGCATTCAATGGACAGCTTTCACCGTCAATCTTTGTGCCTGCTGCTGCTGCATCTTATTTTGCTTATTCCATAGCATCAGGCATCCTACCACACACTCTCATCACAACATTGGTGGTAAGTTGCAAAATCATAGTGTGTACAATGTGCAAAAAATATATTTAATAGATTGGAATGTATTTCCTATTTGTTACCATGTTGTTTTAGGATTCTGTATATATGTTTATTTTGGGTGTTTACTTTACATATTACGAGCATGACACTGTATATGATGGGTTGTCTGGTTTGCAACAGTTATTGAGTTACTGTAAATGGGCAACAAGAGACCTCACTCCTTCTTTATTGTATATATGACACTCCATTATAAACGTATAGGCCTACTTCTCGCTTTGAATTGAAACTACAATGAAAAAATTATAGCAACTTAGTTATTTTCCTAAAGCTGTGCTGATAAATCTTATATGTTGGTAAGATATTTGGGTGAGAAATGAAAATGGTCTACAGTAATTTACATGTTCAAAAACCAATACAATCAGTTTGAATGCTCAAAAAATACTCACAAGCATATGAAACTTCAGCTGTAGCTTATGAATAATAATGCATGTATTAGATAGGAAACCCAAGCTACCACTGTGGCTGGTGTTGTTGGGCTCTGTGTTTGTCGTGTTGGTAATGCCCATATATTTAATTGTTTTTATTGATTTTTAATAAACAGTATTCCTCATGAACTCACTATGTCAGTAATGCAAATCTATGGTATTGCTTAGGGTATTATAGAAGAATAATTGTGAGGCAAGGAATGTCACTGACCAGTACCATGGTTACAATGACAACAGTACTTGGAGCCATCGTAATATTCACCTTTATCAGCTAGCCTTCATTTTTGCATATGACTCTGTTGATCACAATGTTTTCTGAAAGTGAGTGTTATTGGCAGGGTCTGTGTACACCCATCTCAGCCAGTAGCAAGGTGATGGCGCTGCTGACTATTCTCCGCTCCAAGAACTCTGCTGCCGTCTCTGTCACATCCTTGTGTATCTCCGCCTACACATCCTTAAGTCAGTACAGTATATATTATGCACCAATTCCCTTCTAAGTA
The DNA here is from genome assembly GCA_033782935.1 of Petrolisthes cinctipes. Classification (NCBI taxonomy): domain Eukaryota; kingdom Metazoa; phylum Arthropoda; class Malacostraca; order Decapoda; family Porcellanidae; genus Petrolisthes; species Petrolisthes cinctipes. The sequence continues at coordinate 32,064 of JAWQEG010000455.1, forward strand.
CAGTAATATGTGACTTTAGATACATGTTTGACACTAGTTGATAATTTAAGTGGCTATAAAGTGCCCAGTTGCATAATTTTATGGGGTGACTTGTCTTGGATTAAATTATATTTATCCAAAAAAGTCAAGGAATTATATGAGAAAGTTGATTCAGTTTTGCCAAATGGAAAAGGTGTACAGTAGTTTTTCTTGACTTTTCACACCTGTTGCTTTTTATTAGTCGATGGTACAGTACTACAGGTCGCTTCAGTTTTCTAACTACATGTACAGTTGCCAGCACTTATAACTGGTACAGTCTTTGTTGTGAGTCCTCTTCTCCTGTACCAGTTATAAGTGCTGGCAATTATACCTTCATTCACATCCCTAAGTCAGCACAGGATTGTTTATAGTTTCTCTTCGCTTCTTGCATCAGTAGCCTTTTCTTTCTCAGTTTAGTTTATGGTTTGGTTTCCCTGAGTTCTCCATGTTGGCCTAGACTGCTTTTCTACACCTCCATCAGTCAGTATATTTTATTTATGGGCTGTGACAAAGTTATAGAGGATAATTTTCACGCTACTCCAGTGCTTGTCAATCAATAATGCATATGATATATATTTTTGACTAATATTCATGCTACACAAGTTAAAAGAAAGGGAGGACGTTTTACCTTTAAAGAAAAACTAGTATAGTATAGCATTTACAACTGAGGGTGACCAAATCTTTTCACTCTAGGATGAAACCACCCACACGTTGATGCTGCCACAAGTGCAAGTTGCAGGTGTTTGTGTTATCACTGTGCAAGTTGCTTTCACAACAGATATTTGTTTCAACTAGTAGCCAACTTTACTATATATTTGTGTGAACATTTTCCACATGCCAGTGTCATACTGCTTCATTACTGTAGACTGTCAAGAAAATTATTCAATCAAGACATATATCTTATATGCTTTAGACTAATGTTGCTGATGGTACAGAAGATCCATGATATGACATGAATATGATTAGCACTTCTCACATAGTGACTTGTCTTTATAGTAACAAATAAAAATGCCTAGAAATGTAATTTACAGAATTGAAAAGGACTGAGAAAGGAATGAAGTGGTGGATGAAAGTCGATACTTGTGTTTTAAGCTAATCAGGGGTCTTGAAATTTTAAACTATTATATGTTCAATATTCACTATTTTTACAGTTTTTTGTGTATCCTGATAAAAGACTAGCTGTTACTCTTCCTTGCAGCTCGTCTCTTCACCATATACGTGGAGTCAGCAGACATCGCTCTCTTGATGAACTTTGGGACGTCCCTGTTTTTAAATTGCTGTATAATCTTGGCTGCCATTGCCTACAAACCTAGAGACAAGAAGGAAGATTAGGAGACAGCAATGAGGAGTAAAAAGGAGAAATGAAGACAGTGTGAAGGAGAAAGAATGATGACAAGTAGTAGAGATAACAAGTGTGGACAGAAGGTTCTCGTGCCCCAAAATGGGGCAGGGGTTGGTTGTGACGGTTTGGCCCCCACTGGGCGCCTCTCCTCCATCCGGCGGAAACTTGCTCCATATTGGGCTCGTCCCGTCGGTCGGCAGGGTCAGTCCAGCTTCTGACATATCAGAAGAGGCTGGATGGAGCCATTGTAGATACCTGTCCAGGATGCAACACAGCACCCCATTCTATTAAACACATTATGGAAGACTGCAATACACACAACCACACTCGCCAACAACACAACATACACTCTCTGAGGACACTGTGGGAGAGCCCGGTTCAGGGTATGGCCTTCCTCAGGAGCTCGGGGCTGTTCGGCTAGACAGCTTGAGGAACTTGAACAACAACAACAAGTGTGGACAGGATAACAAGGAGGAGGTATGAGAAATGCGGACGACCACAAAAGACGAAAGATGACATGAAGGATGAAAAGAAAAGATATCAAAAGTTAAAGAATCTAAAGGAGATGTAAAGTGAAATCAAAAAGAAAAAGTAACAACAGCTTGGTGAGATGAGAGCTGGGTTACTTAAATGTCCAGTACTGTACTACTACTTCATTCTGCTTCTTCCTGTTTGTCTTCATCTTATTCTGTAGCCATTTACTGCCATATATACCTTGCCCTAGACACTTGAAATGCCATTTTTTTTAAGAATTTCATATTAGGGGAGGCTTTCATAATATTTCAGACAACTTGAGAGGTTTATTCTTTCATAGCCAGACCCTCAAATTTCAGGATTGATTGGTATTATACTATTTTAACAGTATGAAAGTATATATCTAGGTTTTGGATGCAGCTAAATTATCCTGATGATATTACAGTATTGAAATAATTCTTATCTTAATATATCGTTTATACTTTAATATACATATTCATAACATAATTTATATATATATATACTGTACCGGTAGTCTTACATTATGTTTTGCTATGTACATTATTTTTTTAAACATGTTAAAGATAAACCCAGCCCTCCCATCAAATTTCATAGCTTTTATGGCAAATGTAGTGAAAACCACAACAATTTATACCAAACACTTATACAACTATGTATATAGTTGAAATATAAAAGCAGTATAATCAACATGAAATTTGTTCTTAGGATCTATCTAGTGTTAGGAATTCAGTATATTTTTGCCAGGGTAAAAAAGTGCTGTATAGAGTAATCACATTAAACTGAAAGTTACAGATATTGTAGACCTCTGTGGTGTGCACAATTAATGTAACCTGGATGCCATGATTGTGTCATTATATTTTATGGTTCGTCTTTAGCTAAAGTTACTTTTATTTTTACTTTAATTTAAATTCATGTTTTATGTAATTGAAGATTCTTGATAGTCTAGTCTTTAAAGCATACATGCAGAGGTGACACATGACCTCAAGTAAGCTTGAGATATGTTAATGCTAAATAGTTTAAAGAAATATGTCAAGAATTTACATAATTCTATATTCTAATAATTCTATTATTAGTACTGATTGTAATTGTAATCAGATCATTTATATATTTATATACTGTATATGTTACTGTCTTCTGGGTTTTTGTGTATTAAACCCGTTTCTGGCCTCATACATAGATCCATGTTTTTCAGTAGCTGCCCTGCAAAGGTCTAGTTATATATTTATGATAACCATTATCAAAGGTCTTGTGACCTTGAGTCCACTTGAATTTAGTCTGGTTAGGCATGGCATCTATTGTAATTGAATGTATGGAATCCATAGACTCGATATGCAGTGTATCTGCATTAATATTTTAAGTCTTATTAGAGTTAAACTGACTTCCTTGGAGGTCATAGCCTAATCTGGTTGTACAGAGTGAACAGACAGTTCAAATTAAGGTACACAGTTCAAATAATGATAGATATGGGACAGTAGTGTAATAGTTTTGTCATTAGATGTAGCAGAAAGTTTAGTGATATTTTTGGCATAGCATAACAAAAGAGATAACCATATTATCTTGCTGTTATGAATTTTTACATGTACAGTAATTTCCTCTCCTGGCCAACCAGGAATAGTCAACTTATGTATAATTTGTTCAACCAGTAACGGGTTATGAGAACCAATATAAACATCATGCAGAAATGAGCTGGCAACATACTAACATCTTCATATTTTTTTCATTCCAAGAGGTAACATTCTTATAGATAGTAAGTGGTCATTATATTATTTATATCTTGTACTGTATAGTGAATGAGATATATAATGTCCTGAAATTATGTACAGTACTGTTAAGCTGCAGTTGATTTATGTTCTATTACATTTTATTTTATTTCTGTATTAAAAGCTTTGGGCATGTGTTTTTTCTAGAAAGAGTTAGTGCTTGCATTTTATCGAATTGAAAAAGAGACACAATTATTAATGTGCAAGATGGTTTCATTCCTAAGTAGGCTACCAACTTGTTGTTCATATATATAATTAATTATATTATTATGCTGTTATATGGTCTAGATGGAGCTTTGCTGTTAGAGGAAGTATAAATTCTTCATCAGTGTCTATTCAAACTAATGAGGGGCTTCCACATGAATATACATAAGCAATATCAATGCAGATATAATTAATAAATCATACATCTTGAAGTTCATATATATTTAATGCTGTCCTTGAGGTATGACATGGAGCTAACCTCTTCTATCTATCTATCTATAGCTCTGACGCCTTGTACCCTCCGGGAACTCCCCCCAAGGGGGTGGCCACGGCAGAAGTGTCTCCAGTTCTCCCTGTTCCAACACTCCCTCCTTACTTGGTCAAGCCCTCCTCTACCCCTCATGTTTCTCTCCTTTACATACTCTTCCACTCTGTTCTGCCATCTAACCGGAGGTCTGCCTCTCACACCAGGTCCCACAACTTCACTTCCATACACCTTCTTTACAAACTCCTCACCTTGCATTCTCTCTACATGTCCAAACCATCTCAATGTATTACGCTTCACTCTCAACCACTCCACACTCAATACCAATTGCCTTCTCACTCATACCGCATCTCTCATACACACTCTCACTACTTCTCCATCCCACCTAGTAAGTCCACATGCTCCTCTCGAGTAACTCATTTCCACAGCACCTATTCTAGATTGATGAGCCCTACTCCATGTCCATGTCTCCGACGCATATGTCAGTGTTGGCAGGATTATACTATTTCGTAGTCCCCTTTTCACTTCCATACTCACACTTCTACCCTTCATAATCCTCCCCAGTGATCCTATGACCTGTCTACCCCTCATTGCTCTCTCCCTAATTTCTCCTTCCATACTCCCATGTTTACACAGAACTGTACCCAGGTACTTAAACTCCTTCACTTCCTCCATCCTCTCACCCCTCAGAGTTATCTCACACTTAGTCCCAGTTGGTACTCCCACTCTGTAAGGTGTAGCAAAGTCAATCACTTCAGTTTCTGCTCTTTCAAATACCATCACTTTACTTTTACCAACATTCACCTTAAGTTTCCTTCGTTTTCACACAGACTGAAATTCGTCCACCACTCTCTGTAACTCCCTTTCACTCTCAGCCATCAACACAGTGTCATCCGCAAATAAACTTGCCGCCAAGGACTAATTTGCTTCATTCAGCCTCAACTTCACCCCTAGACCATTCACTTTGGCTTCTTCAAACCAAAAACATGTTTTTTTTTTTTTTTTTTTTTTTAACTTCGGGACTAGGCTGGCTGTCATTAGCCTGTGACTCTTGGTAGGCTCCCAGGTTAATTAATGAGGTGTTGGATACTTCACATCAAGGTAAAGATAAGCTACGCTAGCTTTCTTTACCTTGCTTCACATGTGTCGCACTTATAGTTAGACAGTGGAATTTCATAGTGTTGGTTGGTTGCTTTTCTGCCTCTAGATGATGACACCTAATTTATACACGTCATTATGTGGAGAGAGTAACTATGCCGTCACTTAACCCGGCATCTTGGAATATAGTTGGATATCTTCCCTCGTCCACGAGAACAATTAAGGACAACTTTCTCGACCATTTTTTTTTTTTCACGCGGCAAAACTCTATTCCAGTCAAAAGTGCCAGTATCATGAGTCACGTCTTATTCGTGCCCTTAATGAATCATGGTCAACCAATGCAGCAGGAGTAATAAGGTAAGACTTCATTATAATTAGAAAAATATATATTTGGTCAGATTAGGGTAGCCTACGAGTAAATTTTTCACCCACACCAAAGCACTGATTTTCCAGGTTCTCCCATCTCTCTTGCGAAGGTAATATCACAGGAGAAAAGTGTCTTAGCTAGGTAGTAAATTTTTTTAAAAAGCGTACAAGTTCCGAAATGGTAAAGTTTCACAGTATAGTATCGTACAGTTGTCAACGAAAATTTTTGATTTGGTAGTAGGGATGAAAACCTACCCTCCAAACTTAAATTTACCAAGAAATAGGAATTCAATAAACCTTTCTGTGTTAATAGCTCCATTAATAAAGTTCGCCGAAATAAAATATAATCGAAATGACTATAATGTAAGCGACCCTGACAACCAGCTGGGCAGCGTGTAAACACAGTCACGGCTCACTCATTTCTGACACACATACACCTCAAAGTAAGTCATTTTATCGTAATCTGTCCACAGGTTTCCATCACATAGAGTTCATAATAGTCAGAGAGGAGAGAACTGTAGATAATATAGAGTATAATGTATGCCCGGTGTTGAGTTATCATGGGGTGACGCCTCCCTGTGTGGCCTTCATTACGTCATTGGTAGTCAGGACAGTCACCAGGTGTGGCTAATTAACTTTTTAGGGAATCATGTACTTTTGTTACATTGGAAGGCTACTGATTCCTCCTTTATGTGCAAGAAACAGGGCCAGATTAACTCAAAATAATGGTGTCTTGTTGCTTGGAATAGTTTGGAGGAATTAGTTGCTTCAAATTTGCCAACACTACTAGGCTATACCCCCTTAAACCACACCAAAACACGTATGATAATATTATGACAAGTATATGACGGGATTTCGTATCAGAAGTACGGTAAACACTCATGACATACATAAATTCACTTCTCAACAAACAACGGCCAAGTCTTAGATAGGTAAACACACTAAGTTAGAGACCCTGTGATGTAGTCAGAATAATGGAGGTTAGTGAGTCCTTCAGTTATTGCCACAAAACACCAACTATATAGAAAGAGCTTGTTTCGTGGCAAACTCAGGAGGAATCAAAAGACACCAATTTTCTTTCATACACGGTCACAGGGTCCTTAAATTGCCAGATGTATTTAAGACAACGGTAAATATTGAATGAATTACCGTTATTGCGTACGTTTTTTCTACCTTCATTACCCACTTATTTAGACCTTTCTAAGACTATTTTCTTCTATGGCATTTCCTCCGCAAATGCCCCATTTCCAAGATAGGGCATATTCAAATGGGGCATTTTGAAATTAGCCTGACCTCACCTCACCTGACCTAACCTAACCTAGACCGCATCAGACTACCGGGACCTAACCTGGGCAAACTACCGTGACCTAACCTGGGCAAACTACCGGGAAATAATCGTGGTGAAGTACAATAAATGACAGGGGTAAAATACTGGGACCCAGCCGGATCTGGCAACACTGCTACAAAACGGTAATTCTTTCAATAAATACCAAGACAACTGAGGATAAATGAACATGTTAGCAGTATATGAAAATATAATGGTAGACACTGGAGCAGTTTGATAATCCCAGGAATCATGCCTGCACAATGCCGTCGTGAAGGTTTTAGGGTATTTATTGAAAGAATTACCGTTTTGCAGCAGTGTTGCCAGATCCGGCTGGGTCCCAGTATTTTACCCCTTTCATTTATTGTACTTTATCACGATTATTTCCCGGTAGTTTGCCCAGGTTAGGTCCCGGTAGTTTGCCCAGGTTAGGTCCCGGTAGTCTGATGAGGTCTAGGTTAGGTTAGGTAAGGTCAGGCTAATTTCAAAATGAGGCATTTGCAGAGGAAATGCCATAGAAGAAAATAGTCTTAGAATGGTCTAAATAAGTGGGTAATGAAGGTAGAAAAAATGTATGCAATAACGGTAATTCTTTCAATATTTACCGGTTTTAGTTTATGGTCTTGCATATTTATGGAATGATACAAGTCCTAAATTTTGCCGCTTGACCAGGATGCTGTGGTCTCAGTTAAGTCAGTTTAGGTTAATGAAATATCATTAGGGTTTTTCAATTCAGAATGACAGGAAAATATGCAAATTTTTGGTGTTTTAACCCACCCGAAACTCCCAATTCCCCATGGTACCGGTATACCCCAAGATTGTCAGGGTAAGAGGGGAGTGGCAAGAATGACAAAATATATCATTTCCGACAATCAACAGATCAAAAAACAACTAAATAATGGCAATCCAAAATTATAAAATTCAAATACTGTACATGGAGGCGTGATTAATAAGTTTTACCAGTACTGAGCAATGTTATAAGTATAAGTACTGAATATTTCTGCCTCAGTGGAAGCTTATGCATTTAGTTACAACAGGAAATGGAATGCTTTCCGTGTTACACTTGTGCGAGATATACTGTACCATTTCCTGCAAGATATTCATCTTGCTTGAATTTCTGTTATTTTGATACAGGTATTAATCTTGCACAACCCCTGCAATCTGCGCTGGCCAGGTTAGGCCTTAGTATTTAGCTTTGGTCCTGAATAGATTAGGTTAGTTCAGGTTGGGCTCATATGAGTTGGGTTTTTATCTTTATGTGTGCCTTTGATTGGAAAATCCATATTTGAGTGGTAGGGTATAAATGAGTGTTAGAATTGCATGAAATAATGAAGTTATGTAACTTCTTTTTTGGTACAAGTTTTCCCTCAGGATATTTGGTTGTTATTAGAGTTAAGTATATATTTGCACAAAAATACCTGAGATTGATATGTAATTGACCAAAGTACAGTATGTACAGTATACTTTGTTATTGTGGATCATGGCAAACTGTTGGACCAAATTTTGTTTCCTCAAGGAATATGGTAGTATTATAGAGCTAGTAATATCATTGCATGATGTTTTTTATATAATTTGAAGTTTGCAATAGAAATGCCATGGCTACATAAAAATTGTTCAATAAAAAGTAATCAAGATAGCTGAGAAAATTTGAAATGCATGTCTTAAGAACATAAGAAGCTGCAGAAAGACTGTTAGTACGTTTCTTGGCAGAGTTTGATTTGATATAGACCCATCCTTTTGTATCCATGTACTGTAACTGTCCAGTTTATTTTTTAAACTATTCCATTATTTTCATTAACTTTTTTTTTTGTAGGCTTGTTCCACTCATCCACTTCTCTATTAATTTTCTAAACCAGTGTATTTTTACTTCGTGTTTGAAACGGAATTTTTCTAGCTTGAATCTGTATGAGTATGTTCTACAGTGAACTCATTGATAGGAATTGGAAAGTAAATGGCTGTACCTAAAATGTTGTTGCAGCTCCTCCAGTGTTCACCTCTCTTCCCTCAGTGTGTTTTCATTCTGTTCCAGCCCAATTCTGTGAACTTCTATAAAGCCACAGTAAATTTATGAAAAGAAAACACCCACACATAACCTAGGAGAAAGAAGAGACAAGGGAGGAGGGAGAAGAGAATGGGGAGGAGGGAGAAGAGACAGGGGAGGAGGGAGAAGAGACAGGGGAGGTAGGAGAAGAGATAGAGGAAGAGGGAGAGGAGCCGGGGAGGAGGAGGGGGAATTGGAGAGGAAGGGCAAGACGGATCTGTTTATTTTGGTGGTGGGAGAGAAGAGAGAAACAAGACCGGGGGAAAGCAACAAGAGAGAGAGAGAGAGAGAGGAGAGAGAGAGAGGAGAGAGAGAGAGAGAGAGAGAGAGAGAGAGAGAGAGAGAGAGAGAGAGAGGATATAAATCAGGATCAGAAACGAGTAAAATTTTAAGAAAACTTGTTCGTCAGTAAATAATACGACGAAAAATAATAGAAACGTGACATGTGCAGGAAACTGAAGATGAAAAAAGAGTGATGAAATTGGATATGTATGTAAATGTCATACACCATACAAAAATAGGAAATGATGTAATGACTTAAAAGGACTTAGGAAATAGAAAGCAGAGAAGATGCAGGAAATGGGTGGAAGAAGGGAAGATGAAGTGAAATAAGTGAGCATGTTAGGATGTGCGTGTTTGTGTAAGTTTTGTTTACATGCATGATGTCAGTATATGAATTTTTACCCTAATTATTTGTTGTATATATTGTGTCTGTGCTTTTGTTATTTTGTGTGTACGTGCGTGTACGCTTGCCCGTCTGTGTGTGCATGTGTGTGTATGTATGTATGTATGTTTGTGTGGTTTATACCCATATTTCCGTACTCTATAATATTTACTCGTATTTCATGTCAGTGGTGTGTGTGTGTGTGTGTGTGTGTGTGTGTGTGTGTGTACCCATACTTCCGTACAGTATGTGTCAGTGTTGTGTGTATGTATGTATGTGTGTGTGTGATCAAAGAGATAGGTGTGTACTTGTGTGTGCATGTTTACCCAATGTGTATCTCCCCGGCCTGGTGTTTGAAGAGCGGTGATAGTGCAGACTTTGTGTTGCTCTGGTGGGGGAGGGGGGCAACAGGCAGGCAGGGAAGGAAGGAAGCAGGCAGGGAGGCAGGGAAGGAAGGAAGCAGGGAGGCAGGAAGGAAGGAAGCAGGCAGGGAGGCAGGAAAGGAAGGAACCAGACAGGGAGGCAGGGAAGGAAGGAAGCAGGCAGGGAGGCAGTCATACAGGCAGGCAGGGAAGGAAGAAAGCAGGCAGGGAGGCAAGGAAGGAGACAGGCAGGTAGGCAGGCAGGCAGGGAAGGAGACAGACAGGCAGGCAGGCAGGCAGGGAAGGAAGAAAGCAGGCAGGGAGGCAAGGAAGGAAGGAAGCAGGCAGGGAAGGCAAGGAAGGAAGCAGGCAGGGAAGGAAGAAAGCAGGCAGGGAAGGCAAGGAAGGAGACAGGCAGGCAGGCAGGCAGGCAGGCAGGCAGGGAAGCAGACAGGCAGGCAAGGAGGCTGGCAGGCAGAAAGGTACAGAAGGAGGGAAAAGGCAGGAATGGGAATTGAGAGAGTTAGGTTGGGTGGTACAACAGTAGGGAGGGAGGGAGGGATGGCAGAGGAGAAACAAGAGATAAAAGTTAATTCTGGGAGTAAAGGGGTGGATGAAAGGCAGAAACGTGAAAGGAAGAGAGAAGTGAAATATGTAGAGTAAGGAAGAAAACGAAGAAAGAAATGAAACGAAATGGTAAGGGAAAAATGAACAATATAAAAACGTTTAAAGAGAGAAGGAAAACGACAACTAGCAGGAGGAGGATGGGCTGCCTGGAAAGATATATTAGGGATGAGAGGATAAGATGAGGAAATTGAGAGAGAGGGGAGAGAGAGAGAGAGTCTTAGATTTATAAGTGATGTTTATATGAGAACAAGAGAAAAAGTTAATTTATTTAGTTAGTTCTTATATTATTATTATTATTATTATTATTATTTTTTTTTTTTTAGAGAGTCTTACATAATTATATAAATAGAGTTTATTTGAGAATAAGAGAAAGAGTTCATTTATATACATATAGTTAGCTTTTTAATTATTTTTTTTAGAGAGAGAAATGGGGAGTGGATTCGTAGCAGCACAGACTGAGTATAATGGGCACCACTTCACAATGCAAAGGAGCTGTAAAGACCTGCTTGCCCTTTTCTCTCCCTCCTCCACTCTTATCTCTTCTCTTCTCTCATCCTTTCGACTTACTTCTATACCCTTCCCTCCCTTCATCCTTCCATCTCTCTTCTATCTCCCTCTTTCCATCTTTCACTTCTCTTCTTCCTTCCCTTCATCCTTCCTTCGCTCTTCTATCTCCCTCCTTCCATCTTTCACTTCTCTTCTTCCTTCCCTTCATCCTTCCTTCGCTCTTCTATCTCCCTCCTTCCATCTTTCACTTCTCTTCTTCCCTCCCTTCATCCTTCCATCTCTCTCCCTCCTTCCATCCTTCACCCCTCTCCTTCGCTCTCCTCTCTCCCTCCTTCCATCCTTGACTCCTCTCCTTCGCTCTCCTCTCTCCCTCATTCCATCCTTGACTCCTCTCCCTCGCTCTCCTCTCTCCCTTCTTCCATCCTTGACTCCTCTCCTTCGCTCTCCTCTCTCCCTTTTTCCATCTTGACTCCTCTCCTTCGCTCTCCTCTCTCCCTCCTTCCATCCTTGACTCCTCTACTTCCCTCTCACTATATCACATTCCAATTAACTTCTTATTTCCATGACGAAAATATATACACAACTACAAATGCTGCTGCCAGGATTCGTGTGCTCTAACCCCAGACGATTTTTCTCACGAGGGAAGGGTGAAGCTGGGTTGGGTAGGAAGAAAACAAAAACATTAAGAAGTAATTACGAGAGAGAGAGAGAGAGAGAGAGAGAAGAGAGAGAGAGAGAGAGAGAGAGAGAGAGAGAGAGAGAGAGAGAGAGAGAGAGAGAGAGAGAGAGAGAGAGAAAGTAAGGAGTAGGAAGGGGAAAAGGGATGGTGGGAGGAGGAGGAGAAGGAGAGGAAAGGATTGAGGAGATTACGAAAGAGGAGGGGGTGGATGAGGGGAAAGGTAAGGTAAGATGGAGGAGAGAAAGATGAAGAATAGGGAGAGGAAGAGAGACTTGGGATGAAGGGATAGGAAAAGAAGGGAAGGGGAGGGGAAAAAAGAAGTAGGGGGTTCAGGGAGAAGGGAAGGGGAAGGAAGGGTGGGAGAGGGGGAACGGTAGTGGAGGGGGTAGAGGGATATAGGAAAGGGTGGGGAATATAGGAATAGTCATTTGAAGAGAGAGAGAGAGAGAGAGAGAGAGAGAGAGAGAGGAGAGAGAGGAGAGAGAGAGAGAGAGAAGAGAGAGAGAGAGAGAGAGAGAGAGAGAGAGAGAGAGAGGGGGGAAGCAATATGGGAGGGGGATAGAGGGATGAAGGGAGGGTTGCAGGGAGAGGGACGGAAAGGCAATAACGGGGGAGGGGAAAGAAGGGGAGGGGAAGGGAGGGGAGGTAGATGCAGCAGTCTGGACCTGGTCTGGTAATCGATACATGGAGACCTTACCTTGTTCTCCCCTCTCCTCCCCTCCCCTCCCCTGTCTGTCTCCCCTCACCTCACTTCCCCTCCCCTCCCCTCCCCTGTCTGCCTCCCCTCCCTTATTTGTTCCCTACCCCTTTCCCCCTCCCCTCTCTCTCTCTCTTCCCCCTCCCCTCTCTCTCTCTCTCTTTCCCCTCCCCTCACTCTCTCTTCCTCCTCTCTCTCTCCTCACTCCTCTCTCTCTCTTTCCCCTCCCCTCTCTCTCTCTTCCCCTCCCCTCTTCTCTCCCTCTCTCTCTCTCTTCCCTCCCCTCTCTCTCTCTTCCCCTCCCCTCTCTCTCTTTCCCCTCCCTCTCTCTCTCTTTCCCTCCCCCTCTCTTCTCTTTCCCTCCCTCTCTCTCTCTTCCTCCCTCTCTCCTCTCTTCCCCCCTACCCCCTCTTCCCCCTCCTCCTCTCTCCCCCTTCCCC